>JASDQU010312952.1:0-13565 GCA_032191745.1 Picea mariana | reverse complement strand
TATAACATGCAGTTGAGAAATTTCCCTCATATAAATATCAACAACGTTGGTTTCCTTGTGAGTGAGCTTTACTGGAATAAAATGGGTACTTTTAGTAATCTTATCCACCACTACCATGATAGATTCATGCTGCTTATTTTCTATGGGAAGTTTGGTGATAAAATCCATTGTTACAGCTTCCCATTTCCACTCAGAAATGGATAATGGATGTAGAAAACCAGTTGTGTGTCTATGATCAACCTTGATCTTTTGTCACTCCAAACATTTAGCAGTATATTCAGCAACTTCTTTATTCATTTCTTGCCAATAATATTGGCTTTTGACAGTTGCAATAGTTTTCTAATACCCTGGGTGTCGAGCATAAGGTACATTATGCATTTCTCTAAATATCATATTTTTCAATTACTAGGAATTCGGTACATAAATTGTTTCTCTATACATGAGAATTTCATCATTCCCTAGCTTGTATTCTTCATTTTTTTATTGCAAAATACCTTGTTGTAATTTTATTATTATTTCTATGTATTGCAAATCTGATTTTTCAGCCTATAATATTATGTCCTTCAAATCTGATTGGTACATGCTAATGGTTGTAGCATGCAACTCATGCAACCTTCTGCTAAATGCATCAGCTACCTTGTTCTCTTTTCATTTGATATGTTTTATATCAAAGTCATATTCACTGAGAAATTATAACCACCTACTTTGCCTGGAATTTAGAGTTGGTTGATCAAATAAATATTTCAGACCATTATGGTCTATCCTCAATTCGAACCATTTTCCCATGAGGTAGTGCATCCACTTCTTTAAGGCATGCACTATGGTGTCTGTTATCACCCTATAAGTTATAGGATCAATTGGTGACTGGAATATTATCTATCTCTAGTTTTTTTGTTGACAAATGATTTTCCATTCTGCAAATAATTTGAAAAGAAAAAAGAAAAAAAAAAAGAAAAAGAAAAAAGAAAGAAAGANAGTGTCTAGGTTAGATTAGTGAATAAATCTGGCCAAACTATCTAATCTTGGTCAAATAGCCCCAGGATAGAGTAAATTCCTAACCCAACAGTTTAATCTGGGTTAATTGTCATAGAAAACTAGGTTAGAATATAGGCTAGTTGCTTTATTGCTTTATTTCAATAAAAAAAAGTTGGATGTAAATGTTGCACCATGTTTCAGATGCTTAAAAGTGGTGTTGGTCAAGCCCCATGGTGGTGTATACAGGAAAAACTTTGAAAAAACCCGTGAAATGCACTTTTCCTAAGTTTCCTCAGCGCATGTATTTTCTACACTCTTAATTATGCTCTGTTCATATATAAGTGTTCCAGATGATTGCGCCGAGATCTACAGTGGACAGATCTTTCCGGACCCCCCCAACCATTCTATATTTAACTAAGGGGGGGGGGGTCCGAAATCGCTGATAAGACCTGCGCGCATCTGGACGACTCGGGATCAAGCGTGCAAATCTACGATCAATGTTGGATTCCATACCCCCCCGTCTATTCTTCCTTTAATGGAGGGGGGGTTTCTGGTATGTGTGATAAATAGCACGCATAGATCTGCGTCCCAGAAGCAAGTGTGCAAATCAACAGCTCCAAGTGTTTTTTGGACCCCCCCGACTGATCTGCTTTTAACTAAGGGGGGGGGGGGTCTGGAATGGGATCTTTACTCTGGTGGGCCCCTGTCTATATGTGGCATCAATCTATTAGTCTCGAGTCCCATCACCTCCTACGGACTGACACACCTTCATCACCTCCTGATGTCATCATCCACCTTTTCCCAAAATAGTCACGTCCCATAATTGTTGTCAGTATTTCCCCCCCATTCACTCATGGCAAGCCCCTCACTGTGACCTTTACCCCAATCGGTAGCCGCCACGTCACTCATCCGTATCCCTCAGTCACCGTCACCTTCCATCTCACACTCTAAGTGATCCGTTGGGCATTTATTATTGGATTGCCTATCCATTAACCATCTGACCTATCTCCCGCACCCAACGGACACCCATTTACTCAAAACTACCCTTTTTTTCTTCCTATTCTCACCATTTACCCACTCATCGCACCAAAGAGATTTACATTTTTTTCTCCTCCATTACAGTCAGTTTCCCCCACCAGAAGCCACCCCACTAACATTGTTTTTCTTGCAGGTACCGTTGCAGTTATGGTGCGAAAGTCCAAACAAGCAGAAGGAGAGGCGAATTCATTTCTCCCACCTTCTGTCAACCTAGACAGGATCCCACTAGTCAACAAAGACCACTTAATCGCAGATACAAAGTGTGACTTTGATTTCACAGACCTTCAGTCGTGGCCCAAGGAAGTCTTCCTAGATCAGAGTGATGAAATCAGACTCTGGGAGTCAAACTTACCCCTTTACCTCTTCCCTCCGATTCACCCTCTTCTAGAGTTCACCCTCAAGTGCCAAGCCCACTACATTCCCAAGAAAAGAGCCATCGTCTCCTCGTCCGGTGAGATTCATTTCCTCATCACGCCCAAATCCATCGACCAAATGATGCAAATCCCCCGACCTGACTCGACATCACCCTTCAACCTGAAAATTCTTACGGAATTATACCAGAAAATGACCTTCCCCCAAAGAGCTCAAATATTTGAGCTTTTTCTCCCCCCATCTGCTCAATTTCCCTCCACAAATCCTCCTTATCCTTCTTCCATGTTCTCGACTAAAGGAAACCAGATCATCTCATCCCTTTGTGCCTTGTTAGGATACTATTCAAATCAGTGGGTAGATGAACCCATTCTGGGATTTTTATCCATCTTCTCTACCAATGAGAAGCCCACCACCAAGTTCGACTTCAGCACATTCCTGGCGAACAATATTCACGAACAGTTCATGGATTTCGCCACCGAAGGCATGTTCTGATACTCGTCCATACTGGCGTACTTGTTCATTTTCTTCCAAGTGGACAAATTCATTTCTTCCATGCAGAAGATGGATGGAGATGGTAGACCCCAGGCAGTGACAGCATGGACCTCCTTGCTCAAGAAGAACTCCACAGAGTTCAGTTTCAAGGAGTTCATTGATCAATTCTACCACCCAGTGGTAAGTATGCTTAGCGGCAGGCCCGAGCCTTGGATAAATGATGAAGTTTAGAGGATCCTGCATCTCTCAGATAGCACAAAGACGGGGGATTGGTATTTGTACCAAGATTACACTGAGGTCAGAGTATACGGGTGCGAGTTGGCATCGTATAAGCTGCCCAAGTACCTGCCTGTCATAATTTTTGCTTTGGAATATATAAGGCAGATAATAAATTCTGATGATATCCATTTTGTGTCACTGAAGAAAAAGCAACAACTCAGAATCAAAGGGAAGATTGGCTCCTTCATCTGCAAAATTGTGGCGTTGGGGAAGAAGCAGACAGGCTACTGAGGGAAATGAAGTTCTTCATGAGTTTCCCATGGCATTACGATCCATGTGGGATCATCTCCAAGATGAGGGTGAAAAACAAGAACATCCCATATGTCCATGAATCTAGGCCTGAAGTTGAAAAATTTGCAAACCAGACAGTATGGGAGCCCAACACATTGGTCTAAGTAGAACAGAAGGATCCCCCGGCCACTGTATCACAAACGACCATGCCACAGGTCCTGAAAGAGAAAATGCCTAGGCAAGATTTATCTCTGCCTGTCACTGAGGTATCGTCAGAAGAATTCCAACTACATACCAAGAGGCCTAAGACTATTTCAGTTCCTAGCCCGACCGGAGAAAAAGAAGCCCCGTATACTACAGTGACAAAGGTTGATAGGCCACCCCTCGATGCAAGCCACCAGAAGGTCATAACGTCAGCATTGCCCAAGAAATCCATAGATTCTCCATTG
Organism: Picea mariana; assembly: GCA_032191745.1. Lineage (NCBI taxonomy): Eukaryota > Viridiplantae > Streptophyta > Pinopsida > Pinales > Pinaceae > Picea > Picea mariana. Next base: position 9,729 of record JASDQU010312952.1, on the reverse strand, counting down.
ACCACCCAGCCAGGCAAGGTAGGACTGAATTTGAGTATCTTTAAAAAGTATGAGCTAATCAAGAAAAGGAACCAGACCCTGACCAGCAATACTTGCGCCCAGTTCTAGAACCAGATGTCGACTGCACAACATAGGTTGCTATCGGCATTCGACACCGAGAAGGGCAGAATGCATATGGCATTCCTCCAGGCACAGGTACTAGATCCAAAGGTGATCACTGACTACAAAAGGGCCACCTTTGAATTCCATATGAAGGACGTGCATCTGGCCGATCAGATGGATCTGCACAAGTAGACAGGGGAAATGGTTTTCTATACACTGGTGCATGCTTCCACTACTGCATCCAAATTGCAGGTGTCCCTGAACAACGTTCAAACACAACTGAAGTTAGAGAAGATATCGTATTTTGCCAAGGACAATAGGATCAAGAATTTGGAGGAACTGGTCCTCAAGATCGGTTATGATCCTTCGCAAATGAAAGCAGCTGAGGAGATGATTAAGAAAAATAATGCTGACATAGCCTCCTTAAGGAAACAATTGAAGCTCCCGCCCACAGAGGATTCACAAGCAAAGGAAATAGCAGAAAAAGAAGAAGAAAAAGATGAAATGCTCAAGCTACTCATGGATCAGAATGCACAGCTAAAGGAAATGGAAGCTGAGATGGAGAAGCTATTAAAAGATAAAGAGCAACAGAAGCCAATGGAATTCATTCCATTGAGTACCATTCCAATTTCGGGAGTGAGCACAGCATCAGTGACAATTGTCCCATCTGCTACTCCATTGACCTCCCTAGAAAAGACAGTTGACCTGGCTAAGTCTATGGAAAAGATGAACCTGCAGGAATCAAATATCAACAGGCTCAAAAAGGAGATTGAGAACCTTCAAGAACTCAAATCTTCCTTCTAGACTAGCCTCTCCAAGGAAAAGCAGGTAACAGATCAGCTCAAGCAAGAATTAAAACAACTCCGGAAGCAAAGAGTGGCAGGAAAAACTTTGGCCAAGGTTAAAGAAAGTGTATGGACAGACATCACCAAGTCCATGAATGAGATATGGCCCATGATATAGATCATGTTTGAGCAGAATGAATTGGTGCAGAGAAGCAGATAGGCCATCATGAAGATCAAAGCAGAATTGGGAGAGATGCCAACATAGGTGAACGAGATCATCAAGTTCATAAATTCTAAGACCAGGGAAGAACTGGAAGAGATGGAAATTGAAGACAGAACAGAGACCATACTTGAGGTCAAAAGAGTTTTGACTAAGAGAGGATTAATGCTTCAGCTAGAAGAAAAGGTTCAGGCCATGGACCTCATGGTACAAATATTTTTTAGTAAGATTGAGGCTCTACAAAAGAAAGGCCTTCCTGGTCTGAAGGTAATCAATGAAAAACTAATGACACTCCCAGATTACAAGAAGAGACTGGCCGATGTGGCTAAGGATAGTTCAAAGTTTGCAGGAATTCAAGGCATTATCACTGGCAAGTCATTTCTAGATGCACTTCAGTGGGACATCAGTATTCAACATGAGATTTGATATATCTTCCTCACCAAGTCTACCTTCGCCAAATACACAGAAATGGATGAAGTGTATCGAAGGATACTCAAAGTCAACATGCCCAGTCATCTTCGATGGGAGGAACTCTGTGATCTAATCGAGTAGCAGATGAGTTGTCCCAGTCTAGTCATTTGCCCAGTCAGATGAGGTCGTGCAGAGGCTTCATCAACGACCCACCCAGAAATCAGCATGCAGTTACACCACATCATCAAGCAATTCCTAGATTTATGCAATTTGTTAAGTTAGTTAGGCTAAAAATAAATTTAGCACGTCCTGGTCATTAATGACAGGATCGTTTGTAATTTGAGTTATAAATACTTCATCTTTTGAAGTATAGAGGGTTGTTGATCTTCACACCTTGAAGCTATCAGACTGTAATATTTTTGAGGAGATCTTCCATTAATACAAAGAGGCACTTTTACAGGATTCTTGCATGTATTCACTGGTGATGTTTTTCTCTCTAAGTTGAATGTTATTCTCACTTTGTTATCATACTGTTTTCTAAATCTAATCTTTAGAAGTAACGAATGTTGCAGGATTTATCTCGTATACCCTATTTCTGACTCGAAAGATTTTATTGTTTTATCTTCTGGTTTTTTCATTAAAGAAATTCTTAACTGCTTCTTTGTTGAAATTATCTTTCTCGTCTTTTCTACTATTCCCCATTTATAATATTGAAGAATCCAGTGATTATACTATCTCTCCCTGTGAAAGTTTTCCTTTGCGTTTATTTACCTAGCCTAATATTTATTTACAACAAAAACTGACCTATTTATTTACCTAGCCTAATATTTAAAATTTGAAACATAGCTAAATCATATAGAGAGATCCCTCTCTGAAGTTGGAAAGGCTAGATCCCAGCTTCAAAAGCAGTTGGATAAAGTTACCTTAGTAGATTTCTTCTGATATCAACCTCTAGGAAATTTACCAAGTGCTAACATAGTGGCGACTCCACTGGGGAAAGAACTAAAATTTATAACTTCACGTTGTCTTTCCCTAAAAAGAAAGTCTGTTGCTGAAAGATTGAAAATTTGAAAAGAAAGTAATGTTTAGAGGTTGATTAAAATTTGTACATATTATTTTCGGACTCATAAAACTAAAAAGTATATATATATATATAATCAAAAAGAAATCTGGCTCCCAAGAAAGTTTATACTCGATCTCATCTAGACCCAGAACCTACGATAGTGACAGATAACCCAGAACAGTTGCTCAGGAAAAAGATCGTAGTTGAAGTCTCAGTAAGTCATACTCCCTTTCATAAGTCCCTTTCCTTTTCAGGGGAGCTCGTTACCTTTCAAAACCCTGACTTTGACACCTTTTCCCAACAAAGCCTGGTTAGAACACAGTCCAATAGTTTTGTGACTGGAATCATTTTCGACCCAACCGTTTTGCAACCCCGAACCCCGGAAGTTCTGTCTCCCACCGCTAAACCGCAAACCACTCCCTCGGTACTATACAGTCCCTCCTCATCCTCGTCTTCAGTCGCAACCTTGCCGATCATCCAATTTGTTATCCCACCTCCTCCACCCATCATGGCAGCTAGATATGCTCCCTTGGTGTTGGCTGCACCTCTTCATGCCATGCCCCAAGACTATCAAATGAGACTTCCACAGTTCGATGCAACAAGACCTTTAAACTCCCAACAACACGTTGATAAAATGAATGATTATTTTGATCTGCATGAAGTAGATGAGGCTGACGTTCAAATGAGATTGTTTGCCCAAAGTTTGACAGGTGATGTTAAAAAATGGTATAAAGGTTTATGTGCTGCCTCAGTCCTTGACCTTACCACATTCCAAAGGAGTTTTCTAGACAGATGGGAAGTAAAGAAAAACCCTCTCCAAATATTGTCAGAATACGAAAACATTAGAAGAAATCTAGGTGAGATAGTACAAGATTACTGCACTCATTTCAATAACCTGTACAATGCAATCCCAACCGAAATCAAACCTCCATAGGTTTTGGTGTTGATAAAATTCCCTGATGGTTTCGACGCTGATATGTTGTACCAACTCAGGGAAAGAAATTCTACCAACCTGGAAGACATGCAAAAAAGAACAATAAGTGTGGAGGCCAATTTGTTGGCAAAAAGGGCACATCAGAGGTCAGAGAGGAGAGTCACAATTAAAGAGGAACCTTCCAAATCAAACTCAAATTCCAAATTGGATTCCTTGGCTAGAGAAATGGAAAGAATGATGGAAAGACTTACTGTGTCAGAAAGAAATCCTCCAAGAGAAAACCCACCAGCGCCTCAGGTTTGGAATCCTAACTTCAGGATAAACCCTCCTCAAATCAAACAGAGAGATCCTAGGGATCAAAGAGAGCAGAGTGGTCCGGATCAACAGATCAGACCCCCACTACAAGAGAATTATGCTGATGAAGGAGAGGAAGTGATCGAGGAACTGGAGGATACTCACATAAATCTCATGGGCATCCACGATAACGAAGCTATTTTCCTTACCCAAGAAGAGCAAGAACTTTTTCTTCTCAATCAAACAAAATTAAGTGAAGAAGCTGAAGATGGAGAACAACAGGCATTCGAAAATCCCATTTCTGAGGTACATCGATAGTACAATTTGCGAAGCAAAAAGACAGAAGGAAGTTCCCCAAAAAAGACGATTGAAGCGAAGAAGGTAGTAGAAACCAAAAAAGCCTCTGAACCATCTGCCAAGAAGATTCTTGAAAAGAGCACTGCCGAAGTCCCTGCCAAGAAAAACCTTACTATTTTGAAAAGATCATCACAGCCCAAGGTTTCACCTATTAATCCACCAAGTACTTCTGGCTAGAAGAGTGTGGTGGACAAACTAGAATTGATGAGTCAAGGCAGAGCTCCTACGCCTTTCATCCTTGAGGGGGAATTAGCCAAAGTAAAAATTCCCATTCCACTTTCTGATTTAATGAATAAAGATGCTTATCATTCACAAGTTATTAAAGAACTAACCATTGAACCTAATATAGGTACGAAAGACTTAACTGTTGGATCAAAAAATCATTCATATACTATGAACCTTACAGATGATCAACCTGAACTTCTGTTCGGACCCGAAGTAGATGGCCGAGATGATAATGGTGATGTCACTCCTTTCTACATCATTCTAAATATACACGACCTGATCTTTCATAATGCTATGCTAGATTTGAGTGCTTCCCACAATCTGATGCCTAAAGCTATGATGGAGAAACTAGGACTGGAGGTCACCAGACCTTACAAGGATTTACACTCATTCGACTCCAGTAAATTTAGATGTATTGGTCTGATCAAGGACCTATGTATCACCTTGGTTCAGATTTCTGCAAAGAGCATGGTCATGGATGTGGTGGTTGCAGACATTCCCCTGAAATATGGAATGTTGCTATCCCAGTCTTGGGGGGCTAAGTTGAAAGGTACCCTACAGTTAGATATGTCGTATGCCACTATCCCAGTTTTCGGGCAACAAAGAAGGCTATACAGAGAAACATTGATGAAATACATGGTCAGTAGCCAAGAAAATCTGCACAACTATCCTCTTTACTCCGCACATTCTGACTTAGATTCTTTTATCTTGTATAACGATGGGGACCTGGAAGAGCAAAACCCTCAGCTAGAAGAAGATACATCTGGTTCGGATGAAGGCCAAGAAATCATTGAGGTAGAAAGGAAGAAAAATGTGATAACTGAAGAGTTACCAGCAGATTTCTAGAGCATGGATTTTGATGGAGCAGTAAGAAAGGAAGGAGTCCGAGCAGGAGTTTGGCTGCACAATCACAGAACCAGGCATTCAGAAAACCATTCTTACAAATTAAATTTCCAATGAACTAACAATATTGTTGAGTATGAAGCCTTGATGCTCGGTCTGAATCTTTTGAAAAGAGTTGGTGCCAAACAGATTATGATAAGAGGTGATTTTGAGTTAGTAATCAAGCATATTAAAGGTGAGTATGTTGTGAAACATCCCCATCTTAGAGCTTATCGGAATGTTGTTCTTGATGCCCTCAGATGTTTCACTGAAGTTGGCTTGCAGGTAATGCCGAGGGGATAAAACATTTTGGCGGACAGATTGGCTACATCAGCAGCCACATGTAAAATTCCTTTTCAGTCGACTCGCCCATATACAGTAGAAGTGAAGTGCAGACCAACCGTTCCTGACAATATCAGGTACTGGCAAGTGTTTGGTAATGATGATCAAATCAAAGACTTTTTGCAGTGTAAAAATGATTTTGAATGTACAAATATAGATTTAGAGAACGAAGATGAAAATGTAAATAGATCTGATTTTGAAAATGATAGTGTAAATAGTGTAGATTCAAGAGAACTAGGCGATGATGAGATGGAGGCCGATATTTTGCATTTGAAAAGTAATGTTTTTCCTAGGGGTCTAGTTCCTTTAGAGGACTTGTTTGATTTTAACGATGTAGCCAAAAAAACAAAAATTGAAGCCAATGGACAAGAGGTAGAAGACTGTAATATAGGGACCGAAGAGAAACCCAGGATGGTCAAACTATCTAAGTCATTACCCCATGAGAAAAAACTCAAATACATTGAGCTGTTCAAAGAATACTCAGATGTTTTTGCCTGGGGCTATGAGGATTTGAAAGATTATGATAACAGCATCATACAACACAAGATTCTAATAAAAGAAGACCAAAAACCATTCAGACAGAAACTTAGGAGAATAAATCCCAAGTTGCTCCCTTTGATAGAAAAGGAAATCAAAAAAATGTATGATGCCAAAATCATAGTCCCATTGCATTTTTCCAAATGGGTCTCTAATTTGGTCCCAACACGTAAGAAATCTGAGGAAATCAGGCTGTGCATTGATTTCCGAAATCTGAATAAGGTATCCCTGAAGGAAAATTACCCCTTGCCAAAAATGGACCACATACTACAAAGGGTAGTTGGATCCAGTCGAATCTCTTTGTTGGATGGGTTCTTGGGTTATAATCAGGTCCTAGTTCACCCGGATGACCAAGACAAAACCACTTTCACTACGCCATGGGGAACTTTCTTGTATGTGAAAATGCCTTTTGGTTTGATGAACGCGGGAGCCACTTTCCAGAGAGCGATGGACATTGCCTTTGTGGAAGAATCAGGTAAATTTATTGTGATCTATTTGGACGATGTAACTATGTTTTCTTGATCTGATGACGAACACCTGTGACACCTCAGATGAGTCTTCAAGAAATGTAGAAGGTTTGGGATTTCTTTAAATCCTAAGAAGAGCCTTTTCAAACTAGAGGAAGGCAAACTGCTAAGGCACATCATCTCCAAGGACGGAATCAAAATAGACCCTAGCAAAATCGAGGCCATACAAAAATTAGAACACCCAAGAAACATCAAAGAATTACAGTCTTTTATCGGGAGAATAAATTTTCTACGAAGATTCATTCCCAATCTGGCAGAGCTCCTTAGAAACATTACAAATATGTTAAAAAAGGATGTAAAAATAAAATGGGACACTGAGTCTAGGCAGTCTTTCGAACAAGTCAAACGAGCACTCACAGAGGCCCCTGTCTTGATCAGTCCTGATTTTACCAAGGATTTGTATCTTTTTTCTTTCGCTTCAGAACAAACTATAGCAGCGGTATTACTACAAAAGAACAATGAAGGGTATGAATAGCCCATAGCTTTCTTTAGTAAAGCATTAAGAGACGCTTCTCTGAATTACAAGATAATGGAGAAACAAGCTTTTGCCTTGGTAAAAGCCATAAAATATTTTAGGGTCTACATTCTCCATTCCCACACCATTTCATATGTTCCGAATGCGGTAGTAAAAGACATTTTGACCCAGGACAATCTGGATGGAAGAAGAGGAAAATGGATTGCTGTCATTTTAGAATACGACATAGAGATTAAGCCTAAGAAACTAATCAAAGGTCAAGGCCTAGAAAAATTAATGGCTGAATCTAATTTCCATGCTCTTGACATTAATTTTTTAGCTGCAGCAGATGAACAAGGTGAGATGGAGACTCCAAGCATGAGAGAGGCATTCCTAAACTCCCAATGGTACGCAGACCTTATATTTGTTTTGCAAAATTTACAAGATCCCCCTGGTTTGACTAAGACTAAAGCTAGATTTTTGAAGTTGAAAGCCTTAAAATTCTGTATTCTAGAAGGCAATCTGTATAGGAAATATCCTGGAGGTATTCTTTTAAATTTTTTATTGAAAGATGAAGCTGACAAAGTGCTACAAGAATTTCATGCAGGAGAATGTGGTGGTCATCTGAACTGGAAGGTCACAGCCAACAAAATCCTCAGAGATGGTTTCTATTGGCCTACCCTATTCACTGATGTACATCATATGGTGACCGCATGTCATCAATGTCATTTGTTTGAAGGAAAAAGGAAACTCCTTCCTCTCCCCCTGAAACCGATCTCAGTTGAAGACCCTTTTAAGCAATGGGGGTTGGACTTCATTGGAGAAATACACCCCCCTTTTTCAGGCCAGCATAGGTGGATTCTCACTGCCACGGATTATTTGACCAAATGGATCGAAGCAGTACCAAGCAGGCAAGCCACTGACTCTGTTATTATCAAATAAATTGAAAATAATATCTTGTCTTGCTTTCGATGTCCTAGAAAGATTATAACTGATAATGCAGCTGCTTTTCGGTCGAAGAAACTCATAGATTTCTGCAACCAGTATCACATTGGTTTGGGATAGTCCACAACTTACTACCCTTAGGGGAATGGGATGGCGGAATCTTCAAACAAAACCTTGGTAAACATCATCAAGTAAACATTGCAGGCATAACAATGTGGCATAACAAGTTGGTGTTCACATTGTGGGCTGACAGACTGACCACCAAAAGGTCAATTGGTATGTCACCATATCAACTGGTCTATGGCACAGAAGCAGTTTTCCCCACTTCTTTAGGAGTCCCCATCATGAAATTTCTTCAAGATGTACAAGCCGAGACAAATGACTCACAGAGAAGGATCAACCAGATGATCCATTTGCAGTAGTCTAGAGAAGAAGTTTTCAACAAGACTCAGGTAGTCCAAGAAAGCAACAAGAAGATTTTTGACAAAAGAACCAAGGAAGATGATTTTGAGCTAGGAGATTTGGTGTTGAGATGGGATGCCAGAAATGAAGACAAGGGAAAGCATGGAAAATTTGACAGTCTGTGGAGAGGACCATACATGATTCAAGCATTCAGGGGAAACAATACTTTCTTGCTAAAAAATTTTGATGGGATAGATCTGCCAGGAGGACCTGTAAATGGAAGAATGTTGAAGCATTATGTTCCGCCCCAGTAGACACTCGAGTTTTCACTCACTATTGTACATACCATTTTTTATTTTTCGCCTGCATTTCTGAGTGAATAACATAAGTCAGTTGGTTGAAGCCCGAAAAGAAGGCCCTAAGCCGCTGACCTCTATTCTTCCATTTGTTTTTGAAAATAAAACAAATCAATCAACGAAGTTTACTAGGCAGAAATTTTCAGAATGACAGGAACCAGGATTCTTGGCACTTCACATGGAAAGTACCATCCTGAGGTGGAGCCGCTGTTATCACTCTATAAGTTATAGGATCAACTGGTGACTGGAATATTATCTATCTCTAGTGTTTTTGTTGACAAATGATTTTCCATTCTGCAAATAATTTGAAAATAAAAAAGAAAAAAGAAAGAAAAAGAAAAAAGAAAAAAGAAAGAAAGAAAGAAAAGAAAAAGAAAATAGGGCATAAATAATTTCAGTAAAAAGCCCCATGCAATAATAGTAACTTGGTCCATACCTTTCAAGCATGCCCAAGTTCTTTTTAAATTGATGTTGATAGGGTTAGTGAATGAGTTTGGATAAACAGTTTAATCTTAGCCAAAGTGTCTAGGTTAGATTAGTGAATAAATATGGCCAGACTGTCTAATCTTGGTCAGATAGCCCCAGGGTAGAGTAAATTCTTAACCCAACAGTTTAATCTGGGTTAATTGTCATAGAAAATTAGGTTAGAATATAGGCTAGTTTCTTTATTGCTTTATTTCAATAAAAACCATCTCGATGTAAATGTTGCACCATGTTTCAGATGCTTAAAAGTGGTGTTGGTCAATCCCCATGGTGGTGTATACAGGAAAAACTTTGAAAAAACCCGCGAAATGCACTTTTCCTAAGTTTCCTCGGCACATGTATTTTCCAAGCTCTCAATTATGCTCCATTCATATATCAGCAGTCCAGATGATTGCGCCCAAATCTACGGT
>JASDQU010312949.1:788-13512 GCA_032191745.1 Picea mariana | reverse complement strand
TGGTTTTCTCCCGATTTGGGTTTCCACGTAAAACACTGGTGTATTGTGTATGTGTGTGATTGTTTATTTATTACTACTCATTATTGGATAATAATTCTACATTGATATAACATTTGAAGAAAAAGGATTATAATTACGTTATTACGGATTCACCCCCCCTCTCAGTAATCCAACACTTTCCTCCAATTGTTGAGGTATGAACCTTGTAGGTTGAGGGGTTTTAGAACAAGGAGCATTATTCTCTCTATAGATATTAGGATTGGTCCTTCTAATAGCCATAGCCATATTTTTACTTTCAACATTTCTTGCCACCCTAAATGCATTCTCCAATGATTTGGGTTCCCAAAGGCAAACCTCGTGTTGAATGTTATCCTTTAAAGTTACTATGAATACATCAATCAAGTGCTCATATGGAATATCTGTTACCTTTATATTCAATCTTTAGAGGTTTTCAATGTGCTCGATAACTAAACCCTTTTGCTTGAGATTTATCAATTGGATAAAGAAGGTATTGCTCCTTGTATCCTCATAGTGTGCTATCATTTCTTCCGTGAAAATTATCCAAGTGACGAGTGATTTGCGAGAACAAAGCTATCGAGACCATACAAATTGATTGGGTTCTAAATATAAAGAATCAATTCGTACCTTTTGTGTATGTGGAACATTATGTAGATCAAAGAATTGCTCCATCTGAAGAATCCATGTGATTGGGTCCTTGCCATCAAACTTCCTCATATCGACCTTAGGAATGTGGTTGGTCTTCAACCCAAAGTTGGAGTTTCTCCATTCTTGATTCACCTTCCTTGTGTCCTCATCATGAATTTCATGGGATACATTTTCACTTTCAGGTGTCCTCTCTATTAGGAAATTTTTCAATCCTTCCACGATCTCCCCTTTTAAAGCATCCATCTTAGTATTTATTGCCTCAAACTTAGCTTTTGTTGAATCCATCATCTCTTGTAGTTCATCTTTTGTTACTGTCTTCTTTTGTAAATCATTTATGTCCCTACACATTTATTCACCTTCATCAAGAGTCCAAGTAGGATTGTCTAGAGGCTTATTTGGTGTAGAAGTTCCCTTTTTTGATGGCATGTTGGCGAAGTATCACTTTAAACCTTGATTTTGAGGTGGTTCTGCTAGCTAATATTCCTTTTATTGTATCTCCAAAATTTCGGCCCTTCTGAGTATGAAATTTTATTTTTTGTAGGTCTATGATAATTCTTCTCTTCAATTCCACAAAGCTGATAAAAATTGGATGTGCCAAGTGGAATTTACGGTAACTTCCCCACAACTTGCTGATTTTTGGCCTTTCCAGGATATCTCACTTGTATAGCGTGCCCCGCAAAAAATAATTGATATAAAATTCCGAAACTCGTACTAGAACTACTAAGGGATATCCAATATCCAATGCAACTAGTCTCACTCAATTTGGATACTCTAGGAAGAAGTTATGATTTTTTTACTCGGAACACCTACTTGAGACTAGTCAGTAGGACTAGTCAGATACCCTATCTTCCATAGGGTGTATATACAAATTTAAGATGACCCAGAAGTTTCAATTGCTACCAACGATACCTTACTAATTTCTTTGAATATCCTCCAGAGTTCAGGGTCTGAAACATTACAGAAAACATTTTATAGTGAAAATTCTGCAATGGCTCAATTCCAGATGATTCCATAACCCTATATTACAAAGGTTGTATCTCCAAAATTTTAAGGCCTCAGAAGCTAAAATTTTAACCCAATGTACCTTGATTCGTCTACTAAATATCATCCAAGTCATTCCTTTTGAATCGTTGTAGAAAAAAAGTTATAATGGAAATTCCAGAATGTCTCATAAGTAGCAGCGAAACCCCAAGACCTTGAGCTCTAATACCATATGTTAGGAACCAAATATCAATATAGCATAGAAAAACCTCAGAATAAGTACTCAACGCCTTGAAAAATAGAGAATTTAAGATAATAATCCTCTTCGAGGGGGCAACCTCCTTTTACCCCACATAAATGTTCAAGTACAAGATGATTCGAAATGAAAATATCTCCTTGGTATATATAGGAGACTAGGAGGTATAATTACAACTAATGGAATAAAGACAACATAAATAAAATAAAATTACTAATGTAATATGCCCCAATTAAGGGGTAATGAGCCAATATTAGGGCTTAACAAAAGGGGTTTGATCAATGGAAGAGGGTATTTTACAATGAAAAATGGGAGGGGAAAGACATGCATATGCTAAGAAAAAAACAATTTGAAATGTGATTAGATCGTTTAGGATGACATGACAGTTTAAGTAGCGCCAAGAAATTTTCACAGTGAGTTGCATAGCGTTTGCATTTTTTTGGAAGCCAAGTACAAAAATCATTTTGAAAGACAAAAGAATATGACATGATGACCTTTGATGACTCTCTATATTTCATAATGTGTCATTATGTTCCACGACATCCCTTGTAAAAACCTTACACCTAGACTTTATGACTTGACTCTTTTTGACATACCACTTTATAGTTTATATCAACAATTTTAGACCAATGACCCAAAGACCTTGAAAACTTTCATGAGAAAAAAATCTTTGAAAACATACACACTCAATGACTCAATTTGGAATGTATTGGTCTTCCCAAGACCAAAGCATGACTGTGCAAACTCTTGACAAACCTATATCCCTACCTTGAAAATAGTAATATTAACACAGGGCTTATCATACCTTAGGCCTCCTAATATCGATGTATGATGTTGAAGGATAAAATGTTGGCCTAGTTAAAATCTCTTCCAGTCTTGGCCACTATGTAAGCCATCAAAAATAACTCCATCCTGAAATAAGTGATGGTTTTCTTTCCATAGAGTCTGCATATCATCACATTTAGAATTTTGTATGGATCCTTCAAATACTTTGTGGGAATATATATTTACCCTTCCATTACTGGTCATTCCTCATCTACAAACCAATCCTCCATCTACATTTCAAATTCCTTATGCTCAACTCTGAACTTATCGAAGAATGAACCATCTAGTACTACCATAGGCTCTGGGGTTTTTCATCTGTCTATGATGCCTTCTTCCTTCAGAGATGTGATTGAAAAATAATATGCATTGAATATCATAGTCATATCCTTTTTCAAGTGGGTGAAACACCATCATGCAACATCATTATAATGGAAATGTGTTTTGTGAGTGACTACAGTGTGAATGCCACTTCTTTCGATGTTTATGTATTCATCGATGTCTTCATCATTGGAAGGGTAGTCTTCATTCTGGAACATGTTATAGATCTCATGGTATCTCGCATAATGATCCCTTCCATCGTAGCTACTCGTGTCTATAATAGTGAGATATTTTGGACCTAAAATAGGTAGAGGTCTAGCAGCTGCCTGGTTCTTTGATTTTTTGGTCACAATTTTGGACACCTTGTCACCTAGATACAATGTTATGCAAAGAAACAAGTTACTTTACCTTTGAATTAGCTACAGAAAGAGGTAACTTAGAAACACAAAAAATAAATACCTTTTGACTCAAGATCTTCAAAACACAATGTAATTTACTCGACTTTTTATAGTAGAAGTGTCTGCACTTTCATAGGTTTTACACACAAAAAAATTATATCGATTAGGACTTAACAAGGTTTTTATATTTTGTCGATTTTCCCCAAACCTCGTGTAATTAATATTAAGTGTGTTACATCTCCTGGTTAGTCAGATTTGTATAATCCTCCATTAATTTCCTCGAAGAAAGTTCTACGTTTATTACCATTGATGTATCGTTGGAGGTGTGGGGTAGGGAAGGAAGAAAATGTCCTTCGATCATGTCATTGTCAGGGAATGATAAGTACTCGTTTCAAAAATTTTAAACTTAAGGAAATCTTCTAACAATGATCACCCATTATGATAATCGTTTACGCTCAATAGGTGTGTTAAAAGGTACCAAGGTCTTATAAGTTGTTTTCCTTCTTATGTGTTTATTTAATTAAATTAAACGGGTCATTATATTTTTTCGAAGAAGAGGGTTAATTTTACGAGGCCTAGGTGTCATTGTCGGAAGACATTCGATATAGGTCATGGTCTAGGAGGTTTTTCCCAACAATGACTTCTTCGGTAGTGTCGTCGTCTAAATATTTTACATATAGTGCAAAGCCTTCTCTCATGACTTCTCCCAATGATGAAAAGTTGTGCATTTAAAATGCGAACCAATGAACTAATTCCACGTCATGTATATCGTGTACAATGAAAAGGTTTCATTCCATTATAGTGTATGGTTGTATTGGGAACAATTTTATACATGGTGTAATAGTTAACTTTGGAGAGGGTTTAAGGGTTCATATCTTGTTGACACATATGCATCGGGAGATGACATGTTAGAGTTAGGATGTCATTGTTGAGAGATTGTTCAAGGAAGATCACCTGTGGATGTTATTCTTGTTATTTTCCTAGTGATGATATGATATTTGGTTTACAAAGGCCGATATTTGGTTAAATATATTCATAGGTGTGTATATTATGGGATGCAGGGTCCACCTGTTATTACTAGATCATGGGAACTACCAGAACCAATATATTCTTCACATGTCATCCTAAAAGAGGGGAATCATGGAAAACGCCATATAGATTTTCATGGTATATACTTCACCATATTCCTAAGAATAAAACTCTCTATGGTTGTATCTTCATTGTACTCTCTTGATGAAGACGTTGAATAAGCACAAGGGAATTCAACATTGTTATTGGTCCCTTGAAGGTATTTTCCTTTTGTTAGATTGTGTTTGCATGAAAGGAAAGCACAAGGTGCAATTTTATAGGAACCATAAGGAAAATTTAAATCATAACACATTTGAACTATGTGCTTAAGTGGTTGCATTAGGTGGTGGCCCCTTTCTCTCATTTAATTTTTCAATTGATGAATATTTATTAATTTTTATTATTTGGACTTTAAAAATCTAGGCCCTAAAAATTCTTATTAGTCCCTACCCTTCGGGTTGGTAGGGACTAATAATAATCGATTTTCAGCCTTTCTATTAAATTGACACAAAAACCAAAAACCTTTCGCTCATTTAACCAAAGTTTTAAAAAGATCATATAATTTAAGTTGGAAATTCATATGCCTAAATCAAAATTTTGATTTTGATTTCTTATTTGGCCTCTTCTCGAGGCACAAGGAAAGGATAGCTTAGTTTATCTCATAGTATTGAGTACTCATTTTTTGCAAACAAAGTAATGCTAGAAATGAGTCAAGCATCACTTCTTAACATTAAATGTTAAGATATAATGCATAGGTTGTAATAGTCCATAGCACATTGCATTTGATGCCACCTACTCCATATGATGCCACCTACGCCACCATGCAAAGCTACAGGATCCTGTAGTTTCTCTTCTTTACCTCCTCCTGCACACAACTTGCTTGCTGCATGCAACATCAATCTACCGCACCAATCTGGCAAGGATGAGAAACCCCTGCTTTACTGCGGCATGCAACATCAGTCTGGGAAGGACGAGGAACCTAAGGATACTATGATGATCGGTTACATAGCAAATAACTTCTCTTTGTAAGTTTTTTTAATGAAACTAGCATATATGTATTCAAAATGTTAATGGAACTTGCATCTATGTATTCAAAATATATGAAACTTGCATCTATGTATTCAAAATAAAATTTTCATCTATGTATTCGAAATGTTGCAATATGGTAGATGAACTAAAGCAAGCAAAGGAGGAAGGCTTACTAGATTTCACTTGGGAGGTCGAGCACTCACTTCCATTTATCTGCATCCATCTCGCCATCCCTTCCTTATTCATTTACAAGGGGGAGATAAATGGAGTTATTAACAATGGTTGTTTCCTACTCGAGCGTAGCCCTTATGTCACTTTTATATTTCCTTTGGCTACGACCATTAAGCATAATGTTCCTGCCATCCTCATTTTTGGGGATTCTCTAGAAGACGTCGGTAACAACAATTTCATTGCCGAAAATATAATTGCTAAAGAAAAATTTATGCCTTACGGGGAGACCTTCTTCCATCGCCCCAGTGGTCGTTTCTCTAATGGCCAAATTGCATTCAATTTCATTGGTATTTTTGTTCTCCTATTTATTTAACTCATCTCCCCTGGTAATAATTATATGGTTGATTATTTCATGAGATTAATATGCTTGTGATATTTGTATCTATAGCTAACAAGTTAAGGTTTATGTTCCCACCTCCATGTTTGAAGCCACAATCTGACTTTTCTCATGGTATTAATTTCGCATATGGAGGAAGAAAATTATTGGATTCCACGGGCAATTACTTGGTGTGTACCAAAATAGATAGATGTTCAATCTAATTGATAAATATTAATTTACCTATTCAATATAAGCAATTAAACGTTGTTGGTGTTTTCGCTGCAGAATATCACCCCTTTAAGTATCCAAATAGCGGACTGTGATATCTTCTCTGTCGAATACTAATCCCTTCTGCAGTTGAGAGACGGTAAACTGTAAGAGACAAATTGACCCAGTAATTCTCCCATATTCATATGTTCTTCTGTTTAATGCAGGGAATATCTCTCGAACAAGATTTCAAATGTCTTCTTAAAGGGGTTCTAGCCCACCTTGACTCACCCTCAGGATGTGCTTCCTACCTTCCTCTGTCAGGGACCTTATATTTTATTGTTGGTTACCCACATGATGCAAGGAGCAGTTTTTCCCCCAAGCCTATGGTGAATAAGTTGGCATTATAGTCATTGGTTAATTAGATTGTGCTAACCTTAAAGCAGTCTGGAAGGATAGGTAATAAGTCAAACTAATTTTGATATTCATCCTCTATTATTTCTCTATCGATATATAAAGAATATGGAAAATCCATATCACTACCTAAGGTTTGTTCACCGGTCACATTTTTTAGGCAGTTGACGAGGAAATATAGGTAGCATTTATATAAATTGTAGCCTTAAAATGCATGCATATACTGTCATGGGTACAAGCACACCGTTGACACTCAAAATGAACCATTATTGAATCTAACACTAAAAATGAATTATCATTCACTCTTTGTTGTAAAAGTGAAAATGAAAAAAAAGATCAGGGTTTGTAGATAGTTGGCGGCCCTTACCTTCCCATGCAATTGCCCCTGAAGTGTCAAGCAAATCAATCATTCACGAAAGGTCAATGGATCGATCCTCTCCCAATGCTCTCTTTCTTTGGTGGTACTGTAATGCGAATCAATCCTGGACGAAAGGTAAATGACTCGATCCTCTCCCAATGTTCTCTGGCTTTGGTGGTACTGTAATTCTCTGAGATTGATGATCACTACAGTTGACAAGTCGTTAACAAGTGCATGCATGCCATACATGTTGGCACTAAGTCTTTTTGTAATCTTATTTCACTGTAACCCTAATGTCGTGTCACACACATATGAATCTGACTCATTTACCATAAGGCAATCCCTACAAAAATAATTAAAAAATCATAGAGCCAAAACAATTCTTCTATCTATACATGAGCTAGACCAACAAATAACTCAGGTAACCATTAAAAAATCATGATCTAGACGAAAAAATAACTCATGTAACCATTAAAATCCTTTAATGAAGGAAATACAAGACCACACTCAATGTACATTAATATTTCACTCATCAATGTTCCAGATGGCTTAGCTAACCATTACTAACCGAATCGATAACGAGTCTCCCTTCTACAAGCAACAATGGCTATCACCGTATATATAACTTGTGCACATGAAGACAAAGGATGAAGAATTTGAATACTTCACAAATTAATATAATTTAAAAAAAACTTGTTGATGTAGTCAATGAAACCAGGTCATTACCAAGTTTCAAACTAGCCCCTCGCACCTAATCCGGGGGCTAACTAATTATCAACGAATCAAATAATGATGTTGTGAGGGGATTGTTGATATGGTGTCGGGCCGGGTATCTCACCGATGGGGATGCTTTACTTGCGACAGAAAACATTGCATCTCTCTGATGTGATCCGTGTGAAAAATAAGACGGAGCTTCTTTTTTAATCGCTCATAACACTGGTGTTTAATCTTCATTACATTGATTAAGATGGATATATTTATAATAAATACTTACACCATTATATTACAGTAACTTATACTATTGCATAACTCTATACTACTATTGGGTAACTCTAATTGTATTATATCAATTGTAAAGTATCAATGCCATATCTATTGTAAGATCAACAAATTATCACAGTATTGTCCCATTCAAATTATTAACAAGCATGTACAGAAACAAAATTAACAATCCTATACAGAAATGAAATTAAAGTGTATAAATGAGATTACAATTGCAATAAGGCTGTGTTTATTCCTTTCCTCATGCTGAGGTAATGGTGCAAAGTTGCATTTCAGTTCATAGAATTCAATCAAGCTCCTTTACCTTCTCGGCAGGGACTTGTTGCTCTGCAACCTATCTTATTTATTTAGTATTTATATTAAAAACTTTTAGTGTCTAAGCCCTAAAAAGTCTTGTTATTATTTATCCTTTTAGTGTATGTTAAAAATTTGTTGATTTTGAAATTAATATCTATATTTCATACTATTTTGTTTCATTCTTGAATATATAATGGTGTTGAATGATAGGAGAAATACTTTCTCAAAGGTTCACACAATGAGTTGATGAATATTTTAAAATTTGTCACTAACATATATCATTTCTAACTACTGCAATTGTTGTTTCTATTCTCTATCTTTCAATGATTAATTTATTAATATGCTTGCAGAAATTGCGTATTTCCCTTTAGTAGGAAATCCATCTATATAATATGTTAGTTTGATTATTTTATATATTCTATTGACTTAAAAAAAACTCAAATATCTATTAAATCATTCCATATTCATGTTTAGGTTGTTTTCATCAATGTAATTTCTAATGAAAATTTGAATATAATCATTTATGAAATAAAAATGGAGATTTGGTCATATCTAATTTGATTTGTTAATCTTCTATTACTATTACTTCTATTTGTGCACAATCCCTTCCTATTAATTTCATGGCAGTGCATTTGAATTTTCTACAATGATTTCCTTGATTGAACCCATTCATGTGACCACACCCATCCATTGAATCACCCTCCATCAAGAATTGATTTCACCAATGCCTCTTCCAGGGTTATTTCCTATGCTAGTATTGTTGACCTATGAATAAACCATAATCCATAGTCTAGTGTCCCATGTATAATAAATTAGTCTTATGATTCACTTAGTGACTCCTACCAATCATCATAACTCTAATGACTTGTATCAATCATCAACTCTTAACATGCAATATATTTATACATATTATTCAAATGGAAAATATCCTTCCCATTTGACCTCTATTTACTAAAGCATATTGTCAAACTACTAAAATACATGATGTAATTTAAAAGAGTCAAATCTCATACATTCCTTTGTACATTGTTTCTTTATATGCACCCATATAACCCCTATTAGGCGTTTCAGAAATTATGTAATTTCACTATAACTTATTCTATCATACTTTTCAACCCCCTCCTACATTGGATTGCTACCTTCATCCTCTACGGGATTGGTATGGGTTTTCTTTAACCTTATAATATTCTTTACATTGATACATCTGACAATGATCTTGTTGATTGATTAATCATTGTTGAATGTATCACTTTAGTCAAGGATGGTTCTTCTAATTTGATACATACTAATATGTATTCACTCATAAACGATATGGTAAACAATGTGTTATGCCGGGCATCACGACCTTCCCTTTTTCTTGGTTCATTTCTTAGAAATCCTTTCCTTCCCCAAGAAAATGGGACCCCTCCTTTTTATAATATTTTCTTGACTTGAAAACTTCCTCAAAAATGATCTTTGTTTGTCTCTCTCTCGTCAGGTCACCTTATGTTTTAGCTTGGTTTGGTTGAATTTCTTGCTTTCAACACTTAGACAAATATTTGAAAACCATTTGTTGGTTGTCAGATGAGTTCCTTTCAAGTTCTCTAGTACATCAAAGGACTTTCCTTGAAGTCTGTTGAAATGCACAAACAAACAAAGATAATTTTAAATCCTCCTATTCAACCAGAGGAGTTCTTACGAACTTGTTGTGACATCCACAACCACCCACTAAAATTATTGAGCTTAGAGGATTTTAGTGGGTACCCGCCTACCAAAATATCAGCAAGGTATTGATCACTATCAACCCAACAAGATATTTATTCATAAGACTACTTTTGTACATAAAATTAGAAGTTGATCTAAGGTAAAATTGACTAGTAACTAAAGCCTTCAAGATACATTGATTAATGGGCCCCTTTTCATCTCCACTCAATCTCTGAAACTTCTCGGGAACCCCCTCTACAATGATGTGAAAACTTCTTACCTGTATGACCCTTGTTTAAGCATCGTCGATCCTTCCTACTAAAAGACACATTGTTTGTATTTCTCAAACCCTTCCTCTGATGAAGACACTATCTCAAGAATATCATCAGGAATCGATATCATTGGGGCATCGCACATACCAAGCATGCCTTTTGTGAATGTTTATTTTGACAATGATACCTCAATTGATGCAAGGAGAAGATGTGTTTTCCAANAAAAGGTAGAGATTAACCTTCAAATTGTCTGTCAACTATTCATCGTAATCATATGAAGGTGGAGCCCATGCCCTATATCTCATTTACTCTATACATTCCTTTAATAAATGCATGCTTCCCAAGCCAAAACCCATTTTCATCGTCAATACATATAGTAGAAACTTCCCCGTATTTTTTGACATCCTCTCTTGAGAAATATTCCAATGATGTTTGTGTACGTTAAGGAGTCTATTTTGTGTGTATGTGTCAGAATGGGATTGGTCCCTAAACCCTTCAAGAAAAAATAACTAAACAACATGTAAGACTAGTCCCTAACACAATTCCACACTCTAATCTAATCAAACCAACTCCTTACTATACATTATGCATGCTACGTGGCCTCTTTCCATTAGCACTCCTTTATGAAGAATGTTGTTTCATCATCGAAGAATGCAATGAGATTATCCCCAGCACTATCTGTAAGACTATCCCAACATTAACACTACCCAATATATTTCATTGGGAAGTGAACTTGTCGATACATGTTGTTCGTCACCTTCATATGGTTCATTTATTTTCGATGATGATATCGTAACCCTATAAATTTAACCCTCCACGTGGCCTTCCAATACACGAAAACTTGCTTAAATTGGTAAAATAAAAGCATAGCTAATATGATAGTTAACATAAGGTATATGATTGAATTATCACATAGGAACTTATCAATTAATTGTATGTCTATGCCTTTAGCACATTTCGCTAGGATAAGAAAATGTTATGTAAGGTGATCATCGTCGGAAGAGTCCTATGTGTTAAATGTTTCAAATAAATCGTCCCTATCAATCCACCCAATGGTGACGTGATCGAGAAAACATATCTAAACTCTTCCCTTACGCCTTGATAATACTACTCCGACGATACGCCAATGGTAACAAGCACAAATATTTTATTTTGAATTTAATGGAAGATGTACGAGTCTGACCAGGTCCAAGATGTAACACACCAACATTTATTACATATTTTTAAGTGGGGAAGATAAATCATAAAAATCTCAATAGAAAATTAATAGATACATCATTTAATTATGGAATCCTCTAATAATGTAAAGACTCGTATTGTGATTCTAGATTTAACTTTAATTTCTCCAAAGCTTCAAGCAAACAGGTATGTAGACGCAGACAGGTATGTAGACTGCATAATTTATATTTCATGCTTTTTTGTACAGCTAAATATTACACTAATTAGGATATCCTAGGAAAACAACCAATACACCCAGATGACAAGATGCCATGCATGTAGTCCATGAAAGTAAAGAACTTGGAAGCTCTCGGGCCTACACCTATTTCCATTCCATATTCTATCACAATGACAGATACAAATTTATTTGACAAAAGGGAACACTACCCAAGATACCATGAAATCTATCATATTTTTCAAAATGATGATTACCCATCCAAAATGAAGACATAGATGAATATAGAAACATCAAAAGAAGTGGTATCCACACTATGGAATCTTTCTCGATGCTCTTCCCCTACAATGAAGTTGCGCGGTGGTGTTTCGCCCACCTCCAAAAAGAGATAGCCACCATATTCAATGAGTCTTATTATAGCACAAGTTGAAGGTTGGAAAAATCCCGACCCAACTACAAAGAAAGTGCTACAACTTGGGAATCCTACACCCAATGTAACCTCGATGTAGGTCTCGCACTTCAAGGGTGACTAGATAACTCTAGGGAGGTGATATTGGTGACCCTAGGGGGAATGAGATGTGTTATCCCCTACCCTAGGGATAACCAAGGAGATCACATACTGAGGCCCACAGGTGCTAGACATGAAGTACTGAGAGCCATATGACTTGAGCATGGCCTCGGATGGTGTTAAGCCCTAATGTTGGCTCATTACCCCTTA
Source organism: Picea mariana (assembly GCA_032191745.1). Classification (NCBI taxonomy): domain Eukaryota; kingdom Viridiplantae; phylum Streptophyta; class Pinopsida; order Pinales; family Pinaceae; genus Picea; species Picea mariana. The sequence continues at coordinate 1,077 of JASDQU010312949.1, read as the reverse complement.
ATTGGGGCATATTAGATTAGTAATGCTATTTTATTTATGTCGGATTTAGGCCATTAGTTGTAATTTAGATTAGTAATGTTATTTTAATTATGTCGGCTTTAGGCTATTATTTGTAATTATACCTCCTAGTCTCCTATATATACCAAGGAGACATTTTCATTTTGAATCATCTTGTACTGGAACATTTTAAGTGGGGTAAAAGGAGGTTTCCCCCTCGAAGAGGCTTATTATCTGAAATTATCTCAGTTTCAAGGCGTTGAGTACTTTTCCTGAGGTTTTTCCATGCTAT
>JASDQU010312944.1:651-12120 GCA_032191745.1 Picea mariana | reverse complement strand
TCATATTGAGCTTGGAGATGATGTGCACTATAAGGCACAAGGTATGGGCAACGTGTCATTTCAGAGGGAGTTGGGTAAACCACTTTGTTTTGTTGACATATTGTATGTTCCTGGTCTTACCAAGAACCTCATTTCAGTTTCGACCCCAGAGAATAAAGGGTTTAAGGTGACCTTCTGTGGAGGAAAGGTATACATTAGACCAAAGGGGTCTACAGCCAAGATGGACAAGGTGATTGGGATTCATAGTGAGAAAGTGTACAGATTACATTTTGAGCCAGCAAAAGCATTAGTCAGCAGCAGCACAGATTTGGGAGAGTTATGGCACAGACGAATGGCACATTTGAATTTTGGTGCGTTGGGTCATTTGAGACAGGCAGTTACAGAGATACCTAAGGTTGCAGCAAAGAAGCATGACCCTTGTAAGGGTTGCGCATTGGAAAAGTATGCCCGAAAGGCATTTCCATCTAGTGAGCATAAGTCCAAGGGGATCTTGGATCTAATCCATTCGGATGTATGTGGTCCTATGAGTGTGTACTCAATTAGTGGCTTCAGCTACTACGTGATCTTTATTAATGAATACTCCAGGAAGACCTGGATATATTTCCTTAAGACCAAGGATGAGGTGTTTGATAGGTTCGGGGAGTTCGGAGCTCTAGTGGAGAATCAGTCTGGTAGGAGGATCTGAGTACTTAGATCGGATAATGGGGGTGAGTACACCTCTAATGTGTTCGAGGATTATTGTGTTGAGGGTATTGAGTTCACGATTCCTTATAACCCACAACAAAATGGAGTGGCAGAACACAATAACATGACTATAGTGGGTGCAATATGCGCGATGATACATGATCAAGGGTTACTGATGTTTTTATGGGCAAAGGCCTGTCGCACAACTATATACATTCAGAATAGGAGTCCCTAGAATGTGTTGGGGAAATTGACACCCGAGGAGGTTTATGCCAGATGTGAGTCATCTTCGCATCTTTGGGAGTGTTTGTTATTGTCATGTCCCTTCATAGAATAGGAAAAAGTTGTACCCCACAGGGGAGAAGGGGATATTGGTTGGTTATAGTGAGGTCTCCAAGGCCTATCGCATCTTTGTGCCAGCGCGCATGAGGATTGTGGTAAGCAAGGACGTGCAGTTCAAGGAGGAGCGAGCCTTGAAGAGATCTAAAGATATGCCAGCACAGGTAGAGGACCAACAAGGACAAAACTCGAGGCAGAAGATTGAGGAAGTACAAAGTATTGAGTCATAGGCACAGGGTACAGGTACAGGTAATAGTGTCGACAGGGAGACTAGTGGGCAGGACAATCAGGACATTTATGAGAAGAATGAGCAACATGAGGTTGTTCCACATGAGATTGAGCCTAGACCATGACCTAGGTGGTACAGGGCCACAGTTAGTGATTCTAGACATGTAGAAGCATTACGTTGGGGTTTCTCCTCGATATTTGGCTGGGACGATTTTATCTGTAAGAGATCTCTATATTTTCTGCTACACTAACAAAATCCGCAAATATGAAGAATTGGTTTTCCCACATTGGGTTTTTCCAAGGGTTATTTTACCCAAAAATATTGGTGTTCCCATGTGATGTGATTGTTGTTATCTTCTTCATTGTAGATCAGGTTTATTTCTAGTGTGCATTGTTTAGTTTTGTGAAGAGACCTAGTTGTAACCTAAGAAACACAATTCAGAAAATTATTTTTATGTGCTAAGTAAATTTCTGAGTGATATATTGTGAAGATTCATGGTTCATCTTGTTGGGTTTTAGCAAATTCACATTTTCATCAGAACATTTTCATGGACCACATTGAATCTTGTAATGAATTCAATAAGGATGTAACATGTAGTGCCATTGAGTTAGTATCTCCCGAGAACTTTGGAATGTGTTTGTGTTATGGCCCAAGGGGGGCATATGTATGGCTATATGTATATGATATGACCCCAAGAGGGGGCATATATGGGCCTAAATGTACATGTAATGGGTAAATACATATGTAATAGGGTCGGCCTAGTGATAAAGGGGCCTCATGTATTCATAGCTATATATAGTGTGTGAAYAGCTATATATAAGAGATAATGTATTCATTATTAGGGGGGATTGTGAAGTATGAAAGGTATTTGRTTATTTGGAGGGGGTTCCCCTATTCTTTAAGGAATACTTCACAATTCCCCCTAATAATGAATACATGATCTCTTATATATAGTTATTCACACTTCCAATGGATCGAGTCATTMTTTCATCCATGATTCTTTTAAAAATGCCATACTTCTTTGCTTCAATCTTCATTATGACAAACAATATGGAATTTGAAAAACATATCACCGTTAGATCTGATTTTCATATCAGTGGAATCACCAAATGACTCTTCAAATGCCTTCAAGTTTGTTGAGTGTCCTCACCTCTACAAATAGCAATCCAAAATATTCAAGAACAGGGTGTCATTCTTTCTTGGAGCCGCCAAATGAGAATAAGATCTTTAAAGAAATTCCCTCATCAAATAATTGTACGCAATTTTCTGAATCTCAAGAACTAGACATTGTCACTGACAACAACGCCAATTTGTTACCTCCTAGACCTGCACTCAAAGATATTCAAGTCCCTAAACAAAGTGCAACTCTAGAAGCACTTGAGAGAGTTGCCCACTATCACCACAACAACTCTAACAAAGTTACCAACTTGAAGAGAACCCTTCAGAGTTATCATTTTTTATAGGTCATATTTAGTGGTTGTTTTTATCTCGTTTCAAAAAGTGGCACTACCAGCAGCACCCAATTTTTTTGGGGGGTGGGGGCTTAAAATTGTACTCTGTTTGAAATCACAACCTTGATAACCGATTCCATTGCAGAAAATTGACCTTCAAATCGAAAATCGATGCTTTCAGTAGCATCAATTTTATTTTTTGAGTTAAAATTACGTCTTAATTGAAACCATGGTCTTAACAATTGGTACCATCACAAATAAAAAAATTAAAATCAAAGTGATATTATTTGAAAAGATATTTATTAATTAATTTTTTTATTTATATTAAAAATTAAATATTTGTCTTCGTTGGCAGAATCGACAACTAAGGCAGGCTTGTACTCACATGACACGGGGTCATTCAGACCGCTACCACTATAACCTCCAGGTCCACCGCACACCCCCCAAGCATGGCACACTAAAAATTAAATAAATTGAAAACACTCTTTAAACAATTTTTTTAAATGAAAAAATAGCACATTTAAAAAAAAACACAATTTTTATTGAAAAAATGAAAAACAAAATAAAACTTTACAAAAAATTATTTAAAAAAAAAACAAACCCTAAAGGCCATGAAACAATCAGAAATAAGAATTATAATCCAAATGTTTTTCTATTCAATGCTATGTTTATATAATCAGTGATTGATCTTGATTAGAATTTGTACTACGCACTGATGTTGATGTTGGAAGGATAAGCATGGGCACCACATGTAGTGCAGATGCCCTTCTAGGTCACCTCCATTTCTAAAAATGATTTTACGCTGAAGGCTGAAACAATCAGAAATAAGAATTCTAATCCCTATATTTAAGGAATGTTTTTCTATTCAATGATAAGTTCATATGATCAGTGATCAGTGCTTGATGTTGATTAGAACTTGTAGTAAGCATTTATGTTGATTAGAAGGATGAGAATGGGGGCCACATGTAGTGCAGGATAACATTTTGTATTACTGACCTGTTAAGTTCATGTTATGACTTAAAAGGAGCACGATCTAGGTCCGTGCATCTTGAGTATGGACTAATGGTCATCTTAAGGTAAGTTGCCGCATGAAGATTTGGCTGCGTGGTGGTGAGCCTTGCTCTATCAAACCAGATTGTGCAATCCAATCTTCATGCTCAATGAAATTTCTAAAAATGTCTGAATTTCTTCCATGCGTTTATGCATTTGAAAGAGAGGGAGTGACAGAGAGTACTTTTTAGCTGGTTATAAAACAGGCAACCAGAGAAGATCACAGTGAATTCAAACAGCTAATTTGACTAGAAATATTTATACAAAGTAGCACTGTTTTCCCGTAGGTATCTAACAAGGTACAACCAATATATGCCCGTGCTTAGCATGAGAAAAAATCATGAAAAATCAACAAGTAATCAGTGTCAAGTTTCACCACGCTGAAAGACGATCAATCCCAATCAGCATCAAAAAACCCAGCATCCTTCATCTCAGAATAGTATACATCTTCCAAGTGTAAATCTTCCTCCTGAAACACAGATTTCCAATATAAATTCAATTTTTTTCACAAATTAGACAAAAGAGAGTTGAAAAGCTTTCTCCAAGTGTCTAGATCAGTAAAATACTTACCTGGAAAAAATCTGCAAGAAAAGTTACATATACAAAAGGAGGATAAAATGCATGGTAACAGATATTTGTAAGCCCGTAGATCCTGCAGGTAATAAAATAGAAATAAATATTTCGATTATTAAGATCTTTTGATATCCATAAAGGAAACTGCTATAACTTTACCAAGTACAAAATAATAGGACAGATATGGAGCACTTCAATAGAAAATAAGGTAGACCATTGAATTTCAGAATAACCAAATTTTACACACCAGTAGCCAATGCCAACCCCAGATGCCAGTAAGCCACAGCCAAGTGCAGATATGGTATTCAACAAAAACAGTGCACAGATGTAATTGTAAAATGCCGGTCTTGCTGTATCAAAACAAAAACAAACTTGTTAAGCATAAATTCCACGGAATTTTGAGTTTAGAATTATACTGAGACAGAAGGGTGTGTGTGCAGTGCATGTCATATCAACAGCTCATCAATAAGATAGGACAGAGGAGGATAGAATAGTGAATTATCGAGAGATAAATTAAACACTCGACAATGGCAATCACATAAATAGCAGCAAGGACATGTCCAAAGGAAGTTCAAGGGCTGAACACCAGAATGATAGTATCATGTCAGCACTCTGTTGATGCCTCAAGATTTTGAGGTCCTTTTATATCCTAGGTAGCACTGCCTTCATACATAAAATTAGAGTTGAAGAGAAATGCTGAGTCCATCTATTTTAAGCACAGTTACCAAGTCCGAATTTGAATTTGGATTCAGAAACTTTATGGTACAGTACGGTTTGGAAAAAAATGGACGGAAAAAGTTCGGGAATATACATCTCACCAAATAAAACACATTTTTTTCAAAATTTGCTAAACCAGTAAGTGCTGCCAAGCGGAAGACTCTAATTGTTGAACAAATGTAGTCTTGTGAGCTACAATATCACACATTCACATCAGACATGACATGAGTAAGCTAAATGTTGAGAGTCTAGACAAATTGAATTTTAGAAGATGAGGCTAAACCATTAGAAAAATGTTTTTAAGTTTAAATATATATATTGATCCGAAATGGATCCAAAATTGCCTCTCCTCCAATTAAAGGCCGAGTGCTTTGTTCTTTTAAAAGGTTGAATCCAACATTTCAAAGAAGCCAATGAAGGCCAAAGGCCTCATCTTGGCCCCACAAGAAGATGAATCGACCTACTATGGAAGGAGATCGAATGGCATTCCAAGGAATGCCTCTTTAAGGAAGATACACCTTACTTGTTGGGGCCCGGGGGATCATAAGATTAGATGCCAAGGGCAAATCGCTCCAACACAGAAATGGATCCCAGAATGAAGGACGGAGCAGAATGTCCCAGAGCCTAAGCGAATGGTTTCAGTTTGGAAGGATTGCGGAGATAGCAGCAAAGATAGAGGTTGGTCCTACAAGCCGAAATGGGCGAAGAACTGATATTGCTTGCCCATGGTCAGGAAGACAAGCTTGGATTGCTGCAAACTGTCTCGAAGGTTGCAAAAGGAGAGAGAACAGTCAGGAATGAATGTAGCCCCCTTGCCTGTATTCCTCTTCTATTTAAAAGAGACAAGCAGTCATTATTTGCTGGTTTTCCCATTTGGTTTCCAAGGTAATCTCTGTTGTTCATGATGTTTTAATTGCTGTGTGAATGTTATTCTCTGTATGCGTGTTTCTGGTGGGAATTATTCCCAACACCCACAACATTAAAATCGATTCCAGAGTATGGCCGGCTAGCATCTGCAGCCCAATCTTTCAATTTGTCTGTTTGCTAGTTTAATTTAATTGATTAGCTACAGCACTACTACAAATTTGTTGGATCACTGGTTGGTTTCCTAAGCCAATTAGCTGTTAGAATGATCACTGGTGTGATGAATTGATGTGTAAACCACATGCTACAGCACATTATGGCATTAGCACAACCAATCAATCATCCACAGCATTAATTTCTGTTCAACTGAATTGATGGGTGGTATCCAAAGCCCCATCATCTAATTGCTTCATCGCTGGGTTCATTTAATTGCTTGTACGTTGTGTGGAACATTTTCTACAGCCAGAAATTGCATTGTATGTCCTGTACAAAGCATAGGGGGACACCTACAGCGATTGCTGGTTTCTATTCTAGCCATATATAACCAACACACAGACAAGTAAAACGCTCTCCAGCTGTGCATTTTGCCTAACTACCTACAGCAGGTCATCTTGGCCTGTTCAAACCTCCCACGGCATTATGTGTGTTATGTTTCTTACCTACATCCATTTACTTATCCATCTGTGGATGTATGTTAAATATCTCTTGTGAGTTGTGTGGAACATTTTCTACAGCCAGATATTGCATTGTATGCCCTGTACAAAACATAGGGGGACACCTACAGCGGTTTCTGGTTTCTGTTCTAGCCATATATAACCAACACGCAGACAAGTAAAATGCTCTCCAGCTGTGCATTTTTCCTAACTACCTACAGCCGGTCATCTTGGCCCGTTCAAACCTCCCACAGCATTATGTGAGTTATGTTTCTTACCTACAGCTATTTACTTATCCATATGTGGATATATTTTAACATCTCATGGTGACAGTAATAGCTGTGACATGAACAAGTGCTTGCATCTTGCTTGTAGCTGGAATAGATATCCGATGACCATAGAGTGCATTTGTCTATTTGGCATGGTAAATTACTTGATTTTATAAAAGAATGGGCAGATTAGTTGAGTGTTGGGTTTGAACTCATAATATAAACAGAGAGTATTGTTTGGTTGGCCTAATACACAAGAGAGTGGGCTGGCTCCATTGTTGAGCATTGGCCTTGGCACCATAAGCAAGTATTAGCATACTTGTATTAGCATCCCTTGAACCTACATACTTGTATCAGCATCAAGTATGTAGGTTCAAGTGATGTTACTCCATACTTGAACCTACATACTTGTATTAGCATCAAGTATGTAGGTTCAAGTGATGTTACTCAATACTTGAACCTACATACTTGTATTAGCATCCCTGACTTAGATCTGTGTTCTTTCTCTTAGGCTAAGTACCATATAAATTCTAGAATCTGTGTTCTTTCTCTTGGGCTAAGTACCATATAAATTCTAGAATCTGTGTTCTTTCTCTATTACTCCATTAGTTCTTACCACCATTATAAGTCTTGCCCCAACTCCAGCATAGCATCTTGTTTCTTCCCATTCCTCATTCTCCTCTAACCCTTGGTCCAATTTTTAAGGTTTCTTGTAAGTTCCCTATTCTCTGCTCTCCACCCTCACTTTCACTCCCATTCTTGATGAGACCCTTTGTTCCTTTTGCCTATATGGAGCCTACATGTTCTGATCTCCTCACATTTTCCCCCATGTACAGTTACAGATACAGAAAAATTTAAAATACATTTGGATACAATATGGCTGGGATACTACATTTATTAAAGAATATAAAATATATATTAAAACATTATATATATATATATAAACTTTCTCAAAAATATTTCGAACAAATGTGGATGGAGAGCACTTAAAGAATGAGACCAGCAACTAGGGTTTACCCTAGCCACCTCATGTTCCATCTCCTAGCCAACAATCCCTCTAGAACTTGACCTACACGTTGAGGGAAGAACTGCCTCTCACAGAAGGCTTGAAAGTCGAGATATTAATACCTGCTCCCATCCTCATCATGACCACGCACACGAAGATCCACAAGGTGCAGTGAAAAGGAGAGTCCTCTAATCGAGACTCTCTTACAATGCAGGGATGGAGAAGGACCTAGAACTAGTCGCAGCCTTCAATCAGTTGGCAGCTTATGCCTCGAAAAGACCCACAATTCGCAGTAGCACTTCCCAGTTTGTTAAGAAACTAGAAAATATTCCCAAGTTGAGCCTCCCACTTTCGGACAAGGAGACAGCACTTTTGTATGCAGGCCATGTCATGATTGAAAAATTCATGGTACCCTGCCCAACCCTGAAATCCCTAGTCATGGATTCAATCCCAATGGGTCCCCCTCATGGAAGGAGGAATTAAATTGTATTTTTGCAGAAAAGGATATTTCAGAATTCATTCAGTTTAAAGAGGACCAAGATATAATCTTTCGTCAATGTATTTGGCTCATGGGCTCTTGATGGGACTGTACCTCAATAGATGGTCATTGGATTGTAATCCAGCAAAGGAGACTCTATCCTCAGTGTCAGTTTGAGTGAGAATCCTCCATCTCACCCTCAATGTTTGGAGCAAAAAAACCCTCAAGGCCATAGGGAACAAGATTGAGAAGTTGGTAGATATTGTTGAGTTGAAACCAAGGTTGTTCACCTATGCACACCTGTGTGAAAGTAAATCTCGAAGGACTCTTGAACACAATCAAACTCCAAGTTAATAATTGGATCATGTTCAACCCTTATATTATGAACAATTTCCTTTCAAGGGCATCAGTTGCATGAATATGGACACTTCAACCAGAACTGGCCAAGGAAAGTCGCCTCTGTCCCAAAGAAAGATGAAGGGTTTAAACTTTAAACCCATTTCCAAGCACAACTAGAGGGTTAAGATCCAACGAGATTTCATCAGGATGGTTCCATTACAGATACATCCAGACATCCACAATGATCAGATCTTCTTTCAGGGTCAGTTTTATCAAATTACAAGAAACTGCGATTTTTAGCAATTTGCTTTTTTCCAAGAGCTAGAATTCTGAGATCTACATGTCAAAGACGTTTACATATTCTTGGTCCTCACGACCTCATGATGTGAGCCTGTTTCATGGGACATGCAAGCAGTTTCACAACTGCTATTTTTAGCAATTTTCTTTTCAGGGCTTGCATGTCGTTTGTGAACACATTTGGATTCCTTGTAGAAAAGTGAGTTTAATGACACTGCTTTCGTCCACATGCGAGATGTTGCTATTTTTAGCAATGTCCAAATTGGGACTTGCTATATTTGGCAACACTCTCACTGATGTTACCTTCATTTTCAGTCTTTCCTGTCTTTTCTACTTTTTTGCTTTTTTGAAGTTAGACTACTTTTTGGGCATGTCTATATTTAGCAGTTGTCTATTCGGGGTAGGTACAGGTTGTGATGTCATGGTTCCAAGCATGCAATGGTGGGTGGTTTCCAAGTTCCAATGGGTGAAGAGTGATGACTCAAGAGCAGTGTTGAGGTGGTTGGTTCTAGTGTGACACAAGGCAACTTGTTGGAAGGTTTCCATTTGCATGAGGTTATAAAATTGATTTATGCCAAAACCCTAAAATTGCTTTCCAAAACCCTAATTCGAATTTGTTATATTTGGGTGTCAATCTTGCTTAGTTTGACTTTCCATAACCACAATTTGTTATATGTGAGATAAGCCTACAAGTTGATTTGACGCTCTTTGCATGTTAGGTGAAACCCTAATTCGCATTGTATTTCACAATTGGTAATTTTCATAATCCTTCCAACCAAAAAGGCCTTTAAAGCAAGATTGTTTTTGCCAAGTTGTCAGGTAGAAAAGCTGGTTTTATTGCCTTTTTCTTAATTAGCAACTTTGCTCATCTAAATAGCCTTAGTTCCTAATTCGTACTGCCTTCACCAAACTCAGCATGAGAGACATCCTTGGAAACTTTAACCTTCAAAGGAAATTAGCTGGAGAATTTTTTATGACATTTTATCGTGGAATATATCCTTCTCAGCAGGCATACGAGTTTTAGATAGCATGTTGATTGCAGGTACTGGTGTCAGTGCATTTACTACAGCTTTTGCAGCATGCAACTAGGTGAGTTGAGTCGTTGACTACTGTGTCATGCACTGAAGAGGGATATTTTTGGCAGTTTCTCTTTTATATTTGGAAAAATAGACAGATTGGTGGCATCAATAAGGATGAGCCTGTAGGATTATACATGCAGTTGAACTAATATATGAAGATACAGTGAATTGTGGAGATAAGCCTGCTGTTTGAAGATATAGTTGACAAGTTCCTGTGGGTAAAATAAATAAACAGCGAATTGATAAGTGAATAACAGCAGCAATATCAAGCATATTTCAGGGAACAATGCTAAAGTTAGCATAGGACCAGCAAATTCTGAGGGAGTTAATTTTGGGCAGTTATTGTAGTTGCCACACAGATACAGCGCTGGAAAGGCTTATTCTTAGCAGGTATCAGTTCCAGAATTGGTAACCAACAGTTGATGTATTAGTAATAGATGCAACCTGAAGCTTTTCCCCCATCAGTTAACACTTGGAAACAGCAATTAATCCATTTGTTTGCACGATACAACTGGCTGAAATACACTTTGTTGTTGTTCCTTATATTAGCAGTCACAGCCGGGATTACTTTAGAGATAGAAAGTATGCCATGCAAAAGTTGTCAAAAGATCACTGTTGAGAAAATCGCCTAAAAATCGGTAAAATCGCGAGAAATCGCGATTTTTTCAAGAAAACGATTTTTGAAAAAATCAGCCGATTTTTTGGCGATTTTTTCAAAAAAATCGCCAAAAACTCGCGGGTCGATGGCCAAAAATCGGCTGTCTAAAAAAATTTAGAAAACCGCCGGGGGGGGGGATGATGTGTTTTGGTGTGCAGATAAGGGTAATTTTGCCTTACTAGTGCTATTTAAAAAGGTCCCCACCCCCTCCATTTCACCCACCCTAGTAATTAATGGTAATGTTAAATTCTTAAAGTAAAAGTGACATTCTCCTTTATCTTTCATTTTCATCATTTTCATTTCTCATTTATCTTTCATTTTCATCATTTTCAATTATCTTTCATTTTCATCATTTTTCATTTCTCCTTTATCTTTCATTTTCATCATTTTCATTTTCATCCTCCTTTATCTTTCATTTTCATCATTTTCATTTCTCCTTTATCTTTCATTTTCATCATTTTCATTTATCTTTCATTTTCATCATTTTCATTTCTCCTTTATCTTTCATTTTCATCATTTTCATTTATCTTTCATTTTCATCATTTTCATTTTCATCCTTTTACTTAAATTTTTAACATTACCATTAATTGTTTCAGGATGTTTGAGAATGGTTCCAACCTCATTGGACTTCATATGGAGAAAGTAGAATTTTAGGTCCCATTCAAAATTCAGCAGACTTAACAGTTTTCAGGATTTCAAGAATGGAAAGATTGCAATGTTTCCACTGGATTCTATCATGTATGAGGGTATGGAACTGACATTTAATCAAGAGAAACAAGCCCT
>JASDQU010312943.1:0-13512 GCA_032191745.1 Picea mariana | reverse complement strand
AGTTCGAACAACTAAAAATGAAGGAAGATGAAGATATCGTAGCCTACTTCTTACGAGTTGATGAAACAGTTAATGCAATCATAGGATTGGGAGAAGAAATCAAAGAATCTGTAATTGTTCAAAAGGTACTAAGATCTCTTCCTATGAGACTCAACCCTAAGATATCAGCACTAGAAGAAAGATCGGATCTAAACTCAATAAGCATGGACGAACTGGATGGAATCTTCATAGGATATGAGATGAGAACTGAACAGGAAAATCCATATGTAAAAGAAGAAACCTTCAAAGCATCCAAAAGATCAAAGCAAAAGAAAAAGTAACAAGAAGAATATAACAGAAACAACGACGTCTCGGAAGATGATGAAGAAGTGGCCAACTTCGTCAAAAGACTGAACAAGGGAACCAACGGTAAGTACAGAGGTAAGCTTCCTTTAATTTATTTTAATTGTGATGGTATTGGTCATTTTTCTAACAAATGTCCTCATAAGAAAAAGAGAAATGATGAAGGTTACTCAAAAGGCAGACAAACATATAAAGGTAAAAGAACTACAAAGAAAGTTTTCAAGAAAGACTTTTGCACCAAAGAAGACATCTCATCATCAGATGAAGATGAAGTCAGTGACAGTGAAACAGGGAGAGTTCTATTCATGGCAGTAGAAGACTTTGATAAAGAAGATTCCGAAGAAGAATATGAAGAAGCATATGAAGAATAAATTGAAGAGGCAGAAGTTGAATTCTGAGAAGAATTAATGAGTGCCATAGAAGTTATCAAAAGAAAAAAGAAGAAAAACAAGAAGCTACAAGCAGAACTAGATAAGAAAAAAGACACTCAAGAAATATAACAAATGATCACAAAATTGAAGGTTCAAATAGAAGAAGATAAAAGAATTGAAGAAGCACTCAAAGAATAGCTAGAAGGAAAGGACAAGATCATTGGAAACCTGGAAGCAAAGATTGTCACACTAAGAAAGGATATTCAAAAGAAAAATATGCAGAATAGCTCAAAAGTTATTGATGACATTATCAACAATCAACAATCTTATCTTGACAAGTCCGGACTTGGATACAATCAGACAGAAAAGTGATCAAGCTCCAAAACAATAGAGCAAGAAACAAATCCAAAAAGTTATGTAGAAACAATCAAAGGGGATAAAAGGATATGCAAGGAAGATTACAGGGACACTCCTCCACCGAGAAGATTCAGATTTCAGAATCAACAACAGATAGACAGGCCTCAAGAAAAAGGATTCATAAGAGCACCTCCTTTCATAAGATATTCAACTACCAGGTATCAAAATATATTTTTTGGTTTATGTTATGCATGTAAAAATTTTGGACATAAAGCTGTAAATTGTAGAGCTAACAACAAGAACAATAACTACTTTGAGAGCCATACACAAAGGGGTTATTCAAGAAGACCTAGTGAAACACCGAGAAGAAGTTACAACAGGTTTGAATCTTTGAGCACTGAAGTGGAATGTTACAAATGTAACAATTTTGGACACATGGCCAAAAATTGCAGAATGACAGTCCCTCCTAAAGAAACTCAACAGAGTCACAAACAAGAACCTCAGAAAATGACATGGATAAGAAAGCAAGATCAGTATAGAAATGAAGAATGCATAGTTTCTCTACAAGCTAAACAGAAGAAACGTGGTTGGTATGTTGACAGTGGATGTTCAAAACACATGACAGGTGATAGAGACAAGTTTCTCACATTACGAAAGGAAAGAGATGGATCAGTCTCCTATGGAAATGATGATTCATCCAAAATCATTGGAAAAGGCATAGTCCGAATTGGGAACAAGAATGAAAAGGCTGAAAATGTTCTACTAGTAGAAGATATGAAGCATTATCTTTTAAGTGTGAGTCAAATGTGTGACCAAGGTCATAAAGTTACTTTCGATTCACAAAAGTGTGAGATAATAAAAGAAGGTTCAGGGAAATTGGTCGCTACAACTGCAAGAACTTCAAGCAACACATATGTGTTAAGCGAAATTGGAAATGAAAAGTGTTGTCTAGGAAAGGAAGATGAAAGTTGGCTATGGCACAGAATAATGGGTCACATGCATTTTGATAACCTTGTCAAAGTCAACAAAAGAGAAGCAGTCAGAGAAATGCCCCAGATCACGAAACCAACCAACACTTTGTGCAAGCATTGCCAACAAAGAAAGAAAACAAAGACCGGGTTCAAATCAAAGGAATATTCAACAACAAAACCACTGGAAATTGTGCATACCGATCTATTTGGACCAACTACAACAAAAGGCTTAAAAGGTGAGAGATACTTTATGTTATTAGTTGATGATTATAAAATAATGACATCAGTTTGCTTTCTCAAGAACAAATCAGAAGCTTTTGAAAATTTCAAGATTTACAAGGAAATGGTTGAAAATGAGATGGATTCAAGAATCAAATGCTTAAGATCAGATAATGGAGGAGAATTTACCTCAAAGGAATTTATGGACTATTGCAGCAATCATGGAATAAAAAGACAATTCTCCGTCTCTAGGACACCTCAACAGAATGGAGTTGTTGAAAGAAAGAACATGACAGTACAAAAAATGGCTCGAACAATGATAATGGATTCAAAGTTGACAGATATTTTTTGGACACAGAAAGTGCATACAACAGTTCACATTCAAAATAGAGTAATGCTCAGAAACAACACTGATAAAACTCCCTACGAGCTATGGAAAGGAAGACCAACAAATGTGAAGCACTTCAGAGTTTTTGGAAGCAAATGCTACATCAAAAGAGAAGATGGCAGAATGAGAAAGTTTGACTCTTGTGTGGACAAAGGAATACTTGTTGGTTACTCAAGTACAAGGAAAGCATACAAGTGTTACAATCTAAGATTAAACAAAGTTGTGGAAAGCATCAATGTAACAATTGATGAAACAGGCAGACCATAATCAAATAAAGAACAAAACAAATCAATGGAACAACTTTTTGAAGAAGAAGATAAAAAAGAAGAAGAAGAGGAAGATGAAGATGAAGAGAATCCGACAAAAGTAGAAGAGCAAGTTCAACAAGTATCTCCAAAGACACCTAGCAAACGAGTACAGAAGAATCATCCTTCAGATCAGATTATTGGAAAGAAAGATGTAGGTGTAACACCCTGTTTCCCCCAGTCTGTAAAGATAACTATATTGGCCAAGATCTATGGAAAACTCAAAGATGTGAATGTTTGATTTGACAGACCTTTGTATAAAAGGTCGATGAATGTAAATTATGTTATGATTATGTGTTGCATGACTGCTGGGAGGGGGGATGTGCTAAAATAGACCACGATGACTAATGAGAGGTGGTGGAAGGGACCTGGAATGGTTGCATTAACTTCCATCGAACCAATACTGTACTGGTTTTTACTTGCTCAAAGATTGAAGTAACTCTCTGACCCTGGAATGAATTACCTGCCAGAATGGTAGGTGGGGAGGCTCCTCAAGAGTTAATGAGGGGATGGGGGTGAACCACCCATCCGTAGAAGCTCTCAGACCTGACCACAGATGGGGGAATTTGCACCACACACAATCTTGCAGAAAAGGCAAGAAAGGAAGTGTGGGGAAGAGAAGAAGAGAAGACACACGATAGGGATCGCGGAAGAGAACTGGGAGGAACTCTTGAAATACAGGGAGTTCTGAATAGAGGAGAAGGAGAGTAACCTTCATCCTTGACTTCTGTTGAGATGGAAGTAGGAGACTGAATCTTAAGCATCGTGGTCTAGATCAGGGGTGGATAGTGGCAAATCCGTTTGGAGTCACTGAGCCTACGGTTGGGTGGAAACAAGCACCCCTCTCAGCAATCACGTCACATCTGGTGTTTTTGATAAGTGTTTATGTCTTGTATTTTGAATTGAATATCCTGGTTGCATGCTCATGTTTATACGCTCATAAATGGTCTCTGTATAGAAGTGATTGCCTTGTGTTTTGATTGGGAATAATGGATGCATGCTTATACTTATATATGACCATAATCGGTTTATGTATAGAATGAATAAGTTCAGAATACGAGTCCATTCTCTTGAGAATTGTCCCATCTACTTGACTCACGTTCTGTTCTGGTTTAATTCCCGAAGGCACCTTTTTCTGGGCAGTTTCCCCACATTTCAGAGCCGGAGTGAGTTCCTTGAAAAGACTACTGTTATAGTAAACTCACGAGTTTACTTTACCCCTGTCACAGAGTTCATAGCTCGACGAATTAGGAATGCTTTTTAGTCAGGTCACCAAGCCAAGGGATAATTACCCAGGAATCATTTGAAGGTCCAGATGACCTGGGTCTGGAAACCTTGTACAAGAAAGAGTAGTTCTCTCAGGTTTCGAAGTTGTGGGAGTTCGAAGCCCCGAGAGGTTGAATCTCATGAATCAAGCTCAGAAAGGATAGCGAGTCCCATTTATCAAAAGAGAATACCCCATCATTTGGTAGAAGAACGGTCGAAATCCTTTTGGAAATACCCTAGATTTGTCAAGACTGATGGATCTAGAGGAAGAGTGCAGGCGTTAATACCTTGACCCCTTCAGCCTTCGCAAGTAGCAATGGGATCCAAGACCATAGATCCAAGGATCTGTTGGAGCTCTATTGACCATCGATCTTAACCCTTGCATAGGCAGGAGAGTGGACTCGATGAAGTCCTGAAAGTCCCGAAGTATTTGGAACCGTCCATCAGCATAGGACATGTGGCAGTTGGGTAGCATTTCTCGAAATCGTGACGTGATCATGGTCGTTGATCCATGAGTGATCTGGACCATCAGTTTAGTGAGAATAAGTTTTAGCGTTTCGACACCTGGGAAACCAAAGGGAAAGACCCTTCGTCTTCGCAATTCACAAAATACCGGTATACAAAACCCCGACGCGCTCTATGGATGAGTTGGCTTAGCGTGAATAAGTTTCGGCGTTTTGACACCTGGGAAACAAAAGGGCAAGACCCCTCGTCTTCGCAAGTCGCAAAATCCCGGTATATGAAACCCCGACATGCTCTGTGGATAAGTCGGTTTAGTGTGAATAAGTTTCGGTGTTTCGGCACCCAGGAAACCAAAGGGAAAGACCCATCATCTTCGCAAGTCATGAAATCCCGTATACGAAACCCCGACATGCTCTGTGGATGAGTCAGTTTAGCGTGAATAAGTTTCGGCGTTTCGGCACCTGGGAAACCAAAGGGCAAGACCCCTCGTATTCGCAAGTCGTGAAATCCTGGTATACAAAACCCCGATGTGCTTTGTGGATGAGCCCTAGGTCATAGGACAGGGTCATGTGGTAGAAGGAGGAGGTAGGTGCTAGCAGTTAATCAAGGGTCTAAACTCAGGAATTGACATTTCAGGTCCCAAAAGAATCTAGACCATTCATTTGTAGTGGACACATGGCGAAGATCTAAAGATGTCAGGGTTCTGAAGATCGAGGTAATAGGAGTGAAGACCCCGCCAGAATCCCAAAAGGTAGAATGCCAGGATTTAATCCAGGCAGTTGATGAAGTCGATGGTTTGGATCGTAGATCCGGATGATACCGGGCTTTCGGGTTTCGGGGATTGAAGGAACAAGGGTTCCTTGCAACAAGAATCTCAAAAGTCGAGTTTCGGTAGCGCCATTTGGTGTTAGCATGTTTTCATTGAGGTGGTCGCATGGAGTAGGAAAAAGGGGAGCCAAGAAGCTCGTTAACCCCATTTCAGGTTTCGACATTTCAAGGGACAGGGAGTTGGGGAGAGCTCGCACACAGAAATCCTGAAACGTGAAAGCTGGAAGCAACTTTTTGGTAAGGCCTGTGGTCATAGCCAATGATCACATGGAGGAGTATAAGGGAAGGGATGGTCTGCGCTAGGCACAATAGAAATTCGGGGATTCTATCCCTCGAAGAAAAGATGAAAAATCTAGGTTGCCGTAGTGGGTGTGTGACAAATTGTTATCAGAGCATGGTTACAACACTTGGCCTGTTTGGGCTCATGGACGAGTTGCACAGAAACTCCATTTGAAGTACTCTTAAAAGGAGTAATTCTCTATCCTAACCCCCTTTATCAAAAGTCGAAGTTAAGAATGAAAATTCCTATTGTGTGTATGCATTTGAAAAATATGAATTATGCGCTGATTGTGAATGAATATAATGTTGACTAAAAACAAGTGTTTTTTTTCTTTTCCTACACAACAAGCGGATGATCAACCACAGGAAACTGTAGATGCATAGAATGGTGATGCACCACGAAGTGGGGGATGGATCCCACAATAGAGACGAAGAGTCTGACAAAAGGAGAGCGGTAGAGACCCCTCCAGATCTAGCTGAGACCATGAGGAGCCTCATGGTCGAACTACAGAGCTGCAAGGCTGACAACGAGAGGTTGATAAAAGAGAAAGAAAATAAAATGGAGATTAATGCAGTATTGCTGCAGAGATTATCCGACATACAAAGACAATTGCAGCATGGACCTGACACCAGTCACACGGACCAACGACAGACAAAGAGAAGCCGAAGTCCACCTGAGATACGGAAACGTGGTCTTTTAAGTGGCCACACTGGGAAGAGCACCTTGAGAAAGGTCCACCCCAGAGATAAGGGACAACCATCTAATGATTCCTCTGGAAAGGAAACTGGTGATTCAGAGGAATCTTCTAGTAGCAGAACTAGTTCTTATTCTCGAATAAAACAGAAGAAGCGAAATCATTCCAAAAATCATAATCTTGAAGAATTCAAGAAGGCCAAACCACCCTATTTTGACGGTGAAATAAAGAAGGGAGAGGAAGCAGAGGCCTGGATACTTGGACTAAAGAAGTCTTTCAGAGTCCATGACTTCTCGAAAAATTTGAAGGTCCGAGTAGCCACTTTCAACTTGAATGGGAAGGCTTCCATTTGGTGGGAAGACCTTAAGAATGTAAAAGGGATTCATGAAGAAGACCTATCTTGGGAATGGTTTGAGAAATACTTCAGGAAGAAGTATCTGTCGAAAAAGTATTTCGATGAAAAGACTAAAGAATTCTATGAACTCAAGCTGGGGCAACGCACCATAGAGGAATATGTTAGCAGATTCCTCTAGTTGCTGAGGTACGTACCCTATATAAAAGTAGAAAAGGAAAAGGTGCAATGATTCATCAGTGGACTAGCTAAGGACTATCATAACAGGGTTGAGTTTGACGAGCCAAAGACCCTAGAAGAAACTATCTTAAAGGAAAGATATTGTTATGAACAACTTGGGCATCGGATAGAACCTTGCGAAGGCTGGAAGCAGAAGACTAGTTCGAGATTCCAGAAAAAAGGGGTTTAAATCCGCAAGATTTAAAAACTATAAAAATAACTCAAGGATGAGTTTCCCAACCTGAAGTGTACACCAGCAGAATTTCCCCTCCCAGGGCGGAAAAAAAAACCTTCTGGATCTACCCAAGGAAATATTGATAACCCAAAGAGAGAACCCTTGAAATGTTGGGGTTGTGGAGAAGAACATCTACTGAGGGACTGCCTACACCAACAACAGAACAGTCAGAGAATTTACAACGTTCAAGAAGTCACCACTATCAATGACGTGGCCAGGAGCATGAAGCAAATTTATGTAGCCTTGGATAATAAACAATCTGATCACCAAGCTTCAGTGGTGGAGATAGAAGGTATGATCAACAACCATCTAGTGTCTATTCTAATTGACCCTAGTTCAAATTTGAGTTATATAGCCCCTAAGGCTATCGATAAGTGTAAATTACAGCCACATAAACATGCCAAGCCATGGTTGGTACAGTTAGCCACTGGCACCAAAAGAAAGGTAGTGGAGGTCATACCAGCTTGCCAATTCACTATGGGTGAATTCCCCACCCAAGCAACCGTTAACCTATTACCCCTAGGATCGTATGACCTGTTGATTGGTATGGACTGGCTAGCCACATATAAATCTAGATTGGAATATTACCATAAAACATTAGAATGTGTAAGTGAAGAAGGAAGAAGGATAACCCTTCAAGGGATCCAAAAACCTGTCTCGATGAGACGAATATCATCTCTTCAAATGAGAAAGTATTGCAGAAAGGGATGTCCACTATATGCGATACAGGTGTTGGAATCAATTGAAGATGACAAACCAAGCCTCGGAGACCACCCCGCACTAAGAGAATATAGAGATGTGTTTTCGGAAGAGGTACCGGGTTTACCTCCAAGAAGGGACATTGACTTCTCAATAGAACTTGCACCAGGAGCAGTGCCCGTGTCTAGGACACCCTATAGGATGAGCACACACAATCTAGTTGAGCTTAAATTACAACTAAAAGAAATGATGGACAAAGGCTATATCTGGCCCAACGTTTCCCCATGGGGAGCACCAGTTCTGTTTGTGAAGAAGAAAGATGGTACCCTCCAACTGTGCATAGATTATAGACAACTCAATAAGGTAACCATAAAGAACAAGTACCCCTTACCTAGGATCGATGACTTGTTCGATCAATTGGGAGGTGCTTCCATATTTTCAAAGATTGACTTGAGATATGAATACCATCAAGTCTGAATCAAGGGTGAAGACATCCACAAAACTGCCTTCAGGACGAGATATGGTCACTATGAGTTTGTGGTAGTACGATTTGGATTAACCAATGCCCCTGCCACTTTTATGTGCTTGATGAACAATGTGCTCAGCAAATTCCTAGACAAATTTGTACTGGTTTTTATTGATGATATATTAATTTACTCCAAGAATAGAGAGGAACATGAGGAACATCTTAGACTTGTTCTTCAAGTGCTAATAGAACATCAACTCTATGCCAAATTTAGCAAGTGCGGATTTTTCCAAAAGCAAATACAACACTTGGGCCATGTCATATTTGAAAAAGGAGTAGCAGTAGACCTTGACAAGATCTGGTCTATCATGGAATGGCCTACCCCAAATGACGTTTCGGATATTATATCCTTTATGGGCTTAGCAGGATACTATAGGAGATTTATAAAAGGATTCTCCAAGATTGGTTGTCCAATCACTGCCGTCCAGAAGAAGGGAGCTAAATTCACGTGGACACAAGAATGTGAAGAAAGATTTCAATCCCTGAAACACCTTCTGACCCATGCACCCATGCTGAAGATCGCTGATCCTAAAAATGACTTTCTCATGTGCATAGATGCCTGTAAGGAAGGGCTCGAGGGAGTCCTTATGCAAGAAGGAAGTGTAGTCTGCTATGAATCCTGAAAATTGAATGAGCATGAAGCCAACTATGTGATCCATGATCTAGAGCTGATCGCCATAGTGCATGCCTTGAAAATGTGGAGGCATTACCTCCTGGGAAGGAAATTTGTACTCATGACAAACCACTGTGGATTGCGACATCTGTTTGACCAACGAAAACTCAATGCTAGACAAGCTAGGTGGATGGCCCTTTTAGTGAGTTTGATTTCAAAATCAAACATATCAAGGGAAAGGAAAATAAGATGGCCGATGCCCTTAGCAGAAGTATGAAAACAATTCATCTGGTAGCAGTGAGCACCTGTGAGACCAACGTCAGGGAAAGAGTTAAGAATGCACAAGAAATAGACACATTCTTCCAGACCGTGACCTCATACCTGGAGCAAGAACCCATAGGGATAAAGTATGAAGGATACCAGATGATAGATGGAGGTCTTCTAACTTACAGAGACAGATTGTATATTTCAGATTGTGACGACTTGAAGAGGTTCATAATGGATGAACTACATAAAATACCCTATACTGGTTACCTGGGATATCAGAAGATGATCACGACCACCATGAAACAATTATACTAGCTTGGATTGAAGAAATACATAGCCTAGTACTTAGCCAAATGCATAGAATGCCAACAAGTTAAAGCAGAACACCGACACCCAACAAGATTATTACAACCTCTTCTAATCCCAAAATGGAAATGGGAAACCATTTCCATGGATTTCATCACCGGATTACCAACATCAACCAAACAGAATGACACCATCATGGTAGTGGTGGATAAACTGAGCAAGTCTGCTCATTTTATCCCCATCAAGTTGACTTGCAAGGCAATAGACATCGCCAACATATTCATGAAGGAGATATTCAGACTACATGGTATGCCTAAAGAGATCGTGTCTGATAGAGACACGAAATTTACTTCCAACTTTTGGAAATACTTGATGGTTGGTATGGAGACCAAATTACTATTTAACACAACCTATAATCCTCAAACCGATGGAAATATGGAAAGAGTGAACCAAATATTAGAAGACATTCTAAGGATGCATGTAATGCATCAACCCAAAAAGTGGGAAGATTACCTTCCACTGGTGGAATTCGCCTACAACAATGGCTACCAAGAATCCCCGAAGATGAGCCCTTTTGAAGTCCTCTATGGTAGACCGTGCAACACTCCAGTCAGTTGGAGTAATCCCGTGAACATAGTTAATATTGGACCCGCCATGTTGAAATAAATGGAACAACAAGTGACTCAGATAAAACAAAATCTAAAGGTCGCTCAGAACAGACAAAAAAGTTACACCGATCGAAAGAGAACTCCAAGAGAATTCAAGATGGGAGACCATGTATATCTCAGAGTTAGGCCCAGGAAGAGTTCCTTGCGGATGGGAGATTGTGTCAAGTTGGCACCTCGGTATTGTGGACCCTTTGAAGTTCTAGATAGAGTGGGACCTGTAGCCTATAGGCTAGCACTTCCTCCCACAGTAAAAGCACATAATGTTTTCCATGTTTCATTATTGAAGAAATATGTACATGATTCTAATCATATAATTGACTGGTCTGTGATCTAGGTGGAACCGGAGGGAGAATACCTTCCAGAACCTCAATGCATATTAGACAGAAAGGAAACCCCACTCAGGAACCGAACCATTGCATAGGTCAAGGTGCATTGGAAACATTTTGGCCCAGATGAGGCTACGTGGGAAATGGAAGATGCCATGAAACAAGCATATCTGATTTTGTTTACTTCCGTACATACACATCATGTTGATAGATAGAACATCAAGGACGATGTTCCTTTAAGGGGGAGGGAATTGTAACACCCTGTTTCCCCCAGTCTGTAAAAATAACTATATTGGCCAAGAACTATGGCAAACTCAAAGATGTGAATGTTTGATTTGACAGACCTTTGTATAAAAGGTCGATGAATGTAAATTATGTTATGATTATGTGTTGCATGAGTGCTAGGAGGGGGGATGTGCTAAAAGAGACCATGATGACTAATGAGAGGTGGTGGAAGGGACCTGGAATGGTTGCATTAACTTCCACCGAACCAATACTGTACTGGTTTTTAATTGCTCAAAGACCAAAGCAACTCTCTAACCCTGGAATGAATTACCCGCTAGGATGGTAGGTGGGGAGGCTCCTCAAGACTTAATGAGGGGATGGGGGTGAACCACCCATCCATATAATCTCTCAGACCTGACCACGAATGGGGGAATTTGTGCCACACACAATCTTGTAGAAAAGGAAAGAAAGGAAGTGTGGGGAAGAGAAGAAGAGAAGATGTGCGATAGGGATCGCGGAAGAGAACTGGGAGGAACTCTTGAAATACAGGGAGTTCTGAACAGAGGAGAAGGAGAGTAACCTTCATCCTTGACTTCCATTGATATAGAAGTAGGAGACTGAATCTCAAGCATCGTGGTCTAGCTCGGGGGTGGCTAGTGGTAAATCTGTTTGGAGTCACCGAGCCTACGGTTGGGTGGAAATGAGCACCCCTCTCAGCAGTCGCGTCACGTTTGGTGTTTCTGATAAGTGTTTATGTCTTGTATTTTGAATTGAATATCATGGTTGCATGCTCATGTTTATATGCTCATAAATGGTCTCTGTATACAAGTGATTGCCTTGTGTTTTGATTGGGAATAATGGATGCATGCTTATACTTATATATGACCATAATTAGTTTATGTATAGAAAGAATAAGTTTAGAATACAAGTCTTTTCTCTTGATAATTGTCCCATCTACTTGACTCACACTCTGTCCTGGTTTAATTCCTGAAGGCACCTTTTTCCGGGGAGTTTCCCCACATTTCAGAGCTGGAGTGAGTTCCTTGAAAAGACTACCATTATAGTAAACTCACAAGTTTACTTTACCCCTGTCATAGAGTTCATAGCTCGGCGAATTAGGAAGGATTTTCAGTCAGGTCACCAAGCCAAGGGATAATTACCCAAGAATCATCTAAAGGTCCAGATGACCTGGGTCTGGAAACCTTGTACAAGAAAGAGTAGTTCTCTCAGGTTTCGAAGTCGTGGGAGTTTGAATCCCCGAGAGGTTGAATCTCATGAATCAAGCTCAGAAAGGATAGCGAGTCCCATTTATCGAAAGAGAATACCCCATCGTTTGGTAGACAAACAATCGTAATCCTTTCGGAAATACCCTAGATTTGTCAAGACCGATGGATCTAGAGGAGGAGAGCAGGTGTTAATACCTCGACCCCTTTAGCCTTCACAAGTAGTGATGGGATTTAGGACTGTAGATCCAAGGATCTGTCAGAGCTCTATTGACTATCGATATTAACCCTTGCATAGGTAGGAGAGTGGACTCGACGAAGTCCTGAAATTCCCAAAGTATTTAGAACCATCCATCGACATAGGACATGTGGCAGTTGGGTAGCATTTCGCAAAATTTCAACGTGATCGTGGTCGTTGATCCTTGAGTGATCTGGACCATCGGTTTAGTGAGAATAAGTTTCAGCATTTCGACACCCGGGAAACCAAAGGGCAAGACCCCTCGTCTTCACAAGTCCTGAAATCCCAGTATACGAAACCCCGACGCGCTCTGTGGATGAGTTAGTTTAGCATGAATAAGTTTCGGCATTTCGGCACTTGGGAAACCAAAGGGCAAGACCCATCGTCTTCGCAAGTCGTGAAATCCTGGTATATGAAACCCTGATGCGCTTTTTGGATAAGTCGGTTTAGCGTGAATAAGTTTCGACGTTTTGGCACCCGAGAAACCAAAGGGCAAGACCCCTCGCCTTCGCAAGTCGCAAAATCCTAGTATACAAAACCCCGACGCGCTCTGTGGATGAGTCGGTTTAGCGTGAATAAGTTTTGGCGTTTCGACACATGGGAAACCAAAGGGCAAGACCCCTTGTCTTCACAAGTTGCGAAATCCTGGTATACGAAACCCCGATGCGCTTTGTGGATGAGCCCTAGGTCACAGGACAGGGTCATGTGGTAGAAGGAGGAGGTAGGCGCTAGTAGTTAATCAAGCGTATAAAATTGGGAATCGACATTTCGAGTCTCAAAAGAATCTGGACCGTCCATTTGTAGAGGACGCGTGGTGAAGATTTAAAGCCACCAGGGTTCTGGAGATCGGGGAAATAGGAGTGAAGGCCATGCCAGAATCCCAAAAGGTAGAATGACGGTATTTAATCTGGGCCGTTGATCAAGTTAACGATCTGGACCGTAGATCCGGATGATACCGGGCTTTTGGGTTTCGAGGATTGAAGGAACAAGGGTTCCTTGCAACAAGAATCTCAAAAGTCGAGTTCTAGTAGCGCCATTTGGTGTTAGCATGTGTTCACTGAGGTGGTCGCATGGAGTAGTAAAAAGGGGAGCCAAGAAGCTCGTTAACCCCATTTTGGGTTTCAACATTTCA
>JASDQU010312940.1:25194-38663 GCA_032191745.1 Picea mariana | reverse complement strand
TCCACTAGATCAAGGATTTTTTAGAGGGCCATAAGACCATGGATTTGCAGATGAGGGTGTGATCCTCCATGTACTGTATAGTTTCACTGATTTTGATGGATTTGACTTTGTATTTCAAAATCCCATTTATCTGCGGAATGCATGTGCTAGATCGACATCTTTCCGAGTTGTTAGGAGCAACTTGTTCAACTTCCTTCGATTCTTTTAGTAGAGGGTCATAAGAGTTTCTTCCTTCTTCTTCAGGGTGAGGTGTTTTAGTGTGATTATGGCTTGTGGATAGTGGTGGAGTACTGGGTGTCGGCTATTCCTAACTACAATATTAAAGAAGGAGGGGTTAGTGCCCGCTCCTCCTGCGACTGCCAGTATTAAGTTTGCAATAAAACTTAGAAGCACTTAGTGAACAGACCCCAAGTAAATATAGTGGTTGTAAGGTTTTCTCGACTTGATTTTTCAAATATACTCAGATTTCCTAATCCTGTGCCTAGTATAAGAGTCTGGGAAGACTATCTTCCTAGATTTAGAGAAGCTGATAATGATAATTTGGCTCATCATTTAGTAGAATTCCATTATTGTATGCATCAATTGAGTATCTCTCACGAAGATGTCCTCATGAAAATTTTCATTCTCTCTTTAGATAGAGACACTCATCAATGATATATATCCTTGCCTACTGTTTGTATATCTTCACTAAAATATTTTCATATGATGTTCCATTCTCATTACAAAATGAGGTATCCCATTGATCTTCCTCTTGGAAGTTGTTGCAATGAAGGTTTTAAATCAAGTTCGGGGGATATCGAAGAGTCTTACTGTGATAATGAAGAGGAAGGGGAGATCACAGATGATGAATATAAACAATATTTTGAAAGGGAAGCTTACTATAGCAGTGAAAATGAAGAAGATGGCATGGCAGATTCAAATGAACAGGTATCACTAGGGAGTGATTGCACATAAGTTTTAGAGAATCTACAAGAGGATACATTACTTATTTCTTCCTTGCAAGATATTAGTCAAAATTCTTTTCAGATGGAGATTTCTTATTTTAAGGATGTTCATGAGCTGCAAATACCTACCACTATTTCAAGAAATATGGCATGTGTTGATGAATGTTTACATTTTCAAGAAGATCCAGAGAAGATTTCTGAATTTCCATATTCTGATTTTCCTTTTGAACACTGTTGTAATGAAGAATTTGAGTCAGTGATAGAACATATAAAAGATGGCTTCTACAATAGTGAAGAAGAGAAATAATTTTCTGAAATTAAGTTTAAAAAGGATGTTAGTTATGGATATATTCATGAATATTTTCAAGAAGAGACAATGCTTTCTTCATTCACACCTACTAATCAGAATCAAGATTGTGTTACTGAAAATTCTATAAATCTATTGCAAGGTAACATCATTGATGATGTGTTGCTCCTTGTTTTTTATGAGCTATCATCTAATCAATTGTTGGTTCATGAGGAATCCACTTATACTAGATTCTACAACACATATCATGTTTTTTGATGAATATAAAGATGAAGAAGACGTGTAGAGTTTTGCATCATCATTCAAAAAATATTCAAACAACAATAAGTCCATATATGATTGTTATGACACATAATAAGAGCTTGATATTGAGGAAAAAATATCTAAAGTGGAATCTTCAGAAAGTGTTATTAGTGCACCCATTTACGATGACTATGAGAGCTATGATGAAGGATTTCAGACAACTGTATTGCTTCCATTTCTTCTTAAAAGTACAAAGATTGATCATTGTGAAAAGGAACTCATTGAAGTCTTATCATGTCACAAAGTTGTTGTACTTCCTCCTTTTTCTTCATCATAATCACAAACAGAGAAACCAAAGAGTATCTTGGAGTAGTTCATTCAACTCTTTCATGAAGAAGAAATCTCAAGTTTTGTTGAGCAATTTGTTATTTCTCACACTTTTCATGATCCAGTCGCATTTTGGTTGGAGTTTTCATTATCCAATATCTCAAATGACTTAAGATACATGATGCAAACATTTTCAGATCATAAGAAAAAATTGCATAATCATATCATGTTGCGGCTTCCACTTTTGCTTGTTCTTATTTTGCAAAGGAGTATGGGAGAATTTCAACCATGCAGTAAGGAACTTGTCTGATATCACTGGAAGTGTCATTTCACTTGATTGAAGCGGTTGGAATGATTAGAGTAGGAGAGTTGTGTATATAAATAAGCTGGTAGTTGAACATTTGTTTTCATTTTGTAGACTTTTTAATTTTACTTCATTTACCATTCATTACTTCGGCAAGTGGGTAGATTTTTAACACTATAAGTTGTTGATCATTTTTGTGTCACATATCAAATCATTTTCCAGGTCTGAAGGAGATGCATCATTTCGAAAAGATTCCATAACCTAATAGAAGAAGGCACTTGGTCTACAGTTCTCAGCAGAACACATGGGTATGTTGTCCCCGCTGGAGCTAATGTTAGTACTATATTTGTTCCTGTCAATGATATGAAGGTTTACTGATGTTTCCAGGAGAAACTTGGATGAATTAGAGACAAAGAATGAGCTTCCAGAGCCTCTAAACAATTAAGAGTCAAAATTTTCCTAAGGAAGAAAGAAGAAACAACAAGAAAATCCATACATTTTTGCATCTGAGGCAAGTTTCAAGCTCTCGAGTGTTTATCGGGAGTCAATAGTGGCTTATTGCAACCAAAAAGATCTTAAGCGCAAATAAACCAAAAGCTTATCATAAGACCATAGCCTAAAATTTAGGTGCTATCAATTTTTTAGACCCCAAAAGATCGATGGCTCTCATGCATCGTCGAACTTCCCTTGGTAGATCTAGATCGACGATTGAGATTTTCCTCGGAGTTCACTCATTGTAGTCATGTTGGAAGATGATACCCTGACCACCATGATGGGGTACCTCTAATGAATGGTCTAGATCTACTCTCAGACCTTTTTCAAGAGGGACCCATCAAAATTCCATATCTTCTCCCAAGTATCAAAGCCTCCCGGCCAGGTGTCATGTCAACACACGATCGAAGCATTGTCAGTGCCAATCAGAGAATGCCACGTGGNTGGGAAGGTGGAACCTAACATATATACAAGATGAAATATCAAAAGCGGGTGACACATGTCGCACCTTCCTACCACCTCAATGCTAGAGTCGACCAATGAAAATTCGCCACATTTTCAGGATGACGTCAGCATGACGGTATTTTCCTTAGCCATTTTTTCCCTTGCATCCCCAAATCAATGACTCTATGTTATCCTCATATCTCTGATGGACGGTCCAGATTTGGTTTTAGCAACTCTTCGGATTTCTCTTATCAAAGTTCTGTTTGAATCCAGACCGACCACTCCGATGGACAATCCAGATCTGCTCTTGGACCTCTTTTAAGGGGAACCAATCAATGGCCCAAATATCATTTCTCCATCAATCATGCTCAAAGAAATTGATAGTACATATTTGATCCACGCCCCAAGGGCACCAATTCAATGTTACATGTGGCCTTCCAGCTGAGCACTATCAAAGCCAATCAGAGGCTACCACGTGGACATATGGAACGCATCAGATGCATAGGTGAATATGTCAAATCCAGGTGACACGTGTCCTACCTAGCTACCATGTCAACACCATCATGGGCCAATAGAAATCCACCACGTGGATACACGAGAATACCCCCAAAGCCTATCAAAGAACATTAGAATGGGTGACACGTGTCGTGTCTTGCATGTCGCATTAGTGTCAACGTGGACAAATGAAGAGCCACCACGTATCTAGAGTGACTTTAAAATGACCTTATCAATGCCCTAGCCAATTGTGGATTTTGTTCAAGCATAGATTGATGACTCTCTTGATTTCAGTGAAAGATCAATGACCCTCCCTATTCCGACAACAAATCAATGGATCTCCTCACATCGGTGAAAAATTAATGGTGGAGATAAATGTGGAGATCATTGTAATAAAAATGCAAAGAGAAACCCCCGACACAAGTTTTCACAGTGTCGACGACGATGTTTTCGTCGAAAAAATGCAAAAGGATGACAACTTGGCATGCCAACTGGGTACTGTCAGAACTAATTTGGAGCTACCATGTAGACATGTGAAACCCACTAAAGGTGCCCCAAAGCATATTAAATTTGGGTGACATGTGTCACGTCTCCTTGTCACATCAACATCAATGTAGGTGAATAAAGGGTTGCCACGCGTCCAATATGGCATCATCATGACAATCGTTTCCTTAGCCGATTTTTTCCCATGAACAACCTATATCAATGGCTCCCAGTCCATCTCCAACACCTCGATCAACGACCTAGATCTCATCTTATCACAGCTCAGATCAATGATCGAGATCCGAACAGGATGATCCGACGGTTGTTGTGTTTTATGATTTTGCAAACCTTGATTGCTATGATTGGCATGACTCTGATCAATGATCGCAATCACCTACCAATGATAGATCCAAACACTGTTGAGTCATGTGATCTTCACATATTTTATTTTGAAAGTATAGCAGTAGGAAAATGATTACAAAGATTTCTAAGGAGCAGGGCATGACAGATATTTTGGTCTACAGGTTTCCAACTGCCCCACAATCTCAACACAACAAAATTCATGCAGGTAAAAGTAATTAATTTTGACCATGGGAGAAACCATCCAAGAATCAAGAAGCATTAATTAGGTGTCAAGACGCTGGAAGCAGTTTCACGAAGCAGTTTAAGGCATGAGCAAGAGCAATAAAAGAAAAAGAAGGCGCTCATTGCTAAGGTCGATACTTTGGGGAGTTAAAGATTTTCTTGTAACCAGAGTTGTTCGACCATAGAGATACCTTGAACACAGTCAGTTGATAAATGTAACAGACAACCATAGATTCATCCCTCTCATTTAAGTTGTAGTTTATAATTCCTTCCTTATAGTGTTTGTGTTATTGTAAAGAATTTCCTCCCATTTTTTCTTTCTTGTATCATATTTGATTTATAAAATCTTAGACAACCGACCATTCTTCATATGCA
This sequence comes from Picea mariana, assembly GCA_032191745.1. NCBI lineage: Eukaryota > Viridiplantae > Streptophyta > Pinopsida > Pinales > Pinaceae > Picea > Picea mariana. Next base: position 33,664 of record JASDQU010312940.1, on the reverse strand, counting down.
GTGTTACTATATGATGTCTGGTTATGATATATAAGTGATTTCCTCTGAATGTATATTTCTTGTCATTTATTTATGCATTTAAATGATATGCAGAGGATACCTCCATGTATTTGAATATATGAAGATGTTAATTGTTTGAAGAATGTGTTTATTGATCTGTTTATAGTTTTTAGAGCTGTTGAATTCTTAATTGCTCAGCACATTGTTCATTTTCCATAGGCTACATGATTCATTCTTAGCAGTGCCTTGTATGTTTATTTTGTTCTTCCTATAACCCATCATTTCATACTTGTTTTAACCTTGATTGTCTGAAACACTCGTAGACATATGTCTTTGTTAGTCGAGATCATTTGTCATCTGAGCTGAGACTGTTTGAGGTCCTATAATTTCAAAAGAGAAAGAGAGATAGAGAGAAGAAAAAACTTCTAAAATATTGAACAATTATTTTATTGCAAATATGGCCTTAAGATTCATCCTAAGTCTTGGCCCCTAGGGTGCCTCGACATCGTTCCAATAATAGCCTCGAACATCTTGAGGGATAACAAGTAGTAGAAGGGTTGGACGGAGCCAAGCGAGCCGAGGAAGCTTCAAGGAGCATTCATACCGAGGCCTCAACCACCACATTGCCCTCTAAACCCTCGCTAATACCATGTGCCACATGATCTTGGTGCTCCTAGCCACTTGGAACCTGATCCAGGTTAATAAAATTGTAAAATAAAAGAGGTAAACTTGGGTCAAAAGTCAAATGGAAATCAAACTACTTCATTAGCATTTAAAGAATGAGAATCATGATAATAAATTTGCAAAATAAATGAAGTAAATTTGAGATAAAAGTTAAATGGGCGTCGCAGACAACAAGCATGGGGCACGATTAAATTGGGTGAGAATCGAACGTGAGACCTCTTTTTTACATTTCCTTCCATTTACATTACACTTGCTAATCGGTCTACACCCTTGGGGTAAAAAATTATTATAATATTATAAATGAAAATCATTATAATAAAATTTTAAAATTAATTTTGTTTATAATATTTTAAATAAATCCATATGTTGGAATGCATAATGAGGTCCATCAAAACCAATAGCTTTATTAAAATTTGACATTATAATTTACGTAGCAAGCAATGTACTTTATGGAAATAATTCCCAAAAAGAAAAAAAAATAGTATGACCACCCCTTCAAAATCCAGGGTCTTTTAGATTGTTATAAACAACAAAACCTTAAGAGGCAATGATTTAGAACATGTTTCGAGTTCCTCAGATTGCTATGATCAAAATATTAGGAGGCAATGATTAGATAAGTGCCTAAGATCACCTGAATTGCAATGATTTAGAAATATCTCCTTCTGTTGTTCGTCAAAATGTTGAATCTGTAGATATGATTGATATACTTGAAAATGAGTTTTCTACTTCAAAGTTTCCCCTTAGAACCTTTGATATTTCTCTTGAATCCTTCTTTAGAATCTTGTCAAGAAGTAGGCTCTTCCCTTTGAACTTTTTTGGAAATCCTATTACTCGCTTATTCATTGAGATCCCACCACAGACTCCACTTTGTTTTAATGGAAATTTCAAGTGCTAATATAGTGGCTGTAAGGTTTTATCCACTTGATTTTTCAAATATAATCGGCTTTCCTAATCCTATGCCTAGTATAAGAGACTGGGAAGACTATCTTCCTAGATTCAGAGAAGCTGATAATGATAATTTGGCTCATCATTTAGTAGAATTCCATTATTGTATGCATCAACTGAGTATCTCTCACGAAGATGTGCTCATGAAAATGTTCATGCTCTYTTTAGATAGAGACACTCATCAACCATATAGATCCTTGCCTACTTCTTGTATATCTTCACTAAAATATTTTCATATGATGTTCCATTCTCATTACAAAAGGACGTATCCCATTGATCTTCCTCTTGGAAGTTGTTGCAATGAAGGTTTTAAATTAGGTTCAAGGGATATCAAAGAGTCTTCCTGTGATAATGGAGAGGAAGGGGAGATCACAGATGGTGAATATGAACAAGATTTTGAAAGGGAATCTTACTATAGTCGTGAAAATGAAGAAGATGGCATGGAAGATTCAAATGAAGAAGTATCACTAGGAAGTGATTGCACATAAGTTTTAGAGAATCTACAAGAGGATACAATACTTCTTTCTTCCTTGCAAGATATTAGTCAAAATTCTTTTTAGATGGAGATTTACTCTTTTAAGGATGGTCATGAGCTGCAATTACCTACCATTGTTTCAAGAAATATGGCATGTGTTGATGATCGCTTACATTTTCCAGAAGATCCAGAGAAGATTTCTGAATTTCCATATTCTGATTTTCCTTTTGAACACCATTGCAATGAAGAACTTGAGTCAGTGATAGAAGATAGAAAAGATGGATTCTACAGTAGTGAATAAGAGAAATAATTTTCTGAATTTGAGTTAAAAAGGGATGTCTATTATGGATATATTCATGAATATTTTTAGGAAGAGACAATGCTTTCTTCATTCACACCTGCTAATTGGAATCAAGGTTGTGTTACTGAAAATTATGTAAATCTATTACAAGGTAACATCATCGATGATGTGTTGCTCCTTGTTTTTTATGAGCCATCTTTTAATCAATGGTTGGTTCATGAGGAATCCACTTGTACTGGATTCTACAACACAAATCATGTTTTTGATGAATATAAAGATGAAGAAGACGAGTAGAGTTTTGCATCATCATTCAAAAAAAATTCAAACAGCAATAAGTCCATATATGACTCTTATGACATGTAATCAGAGCTTGGTATTGAGGAACAAATATCTAAAGTGGAATCTTTAGAAAGTGTTATTAGTGCACCCATTTATGATGACTATGAGAGCTATGATGAAGGATTTCAGACAATTGTATTGCTTCCATTTGTTCTTAAAGGTACATAGATTGATCATTGCTAAAAGGAACTCGTTGAAGTCTTAGCATGTCACGAAGTTGTTGTACTTCCTCCTTTTTCTCCATCATAATCACAAACAGAGAAACCAAAGAGTATAATGGAGCAGTTCATTCAAATCTTTCACGAAGAAGAAATCTCAAGTTTTGTTGAGCAATTTGTTATTTCTCACACTTTTCATGATCCAGACGCATTTTGGTTGGAGTTTGCATTATCCAATATCTCAAATGACTTAAGATACATGATGCAAACATTTTTAGATCATAAGCAAAAAAATCATTATCATATCATGTTGCGGCTTCCACTTTTGCTTGTTCTTATTTTGCAAAGGAGCATGGGAGAAGTTCAACCATGCAGTAAGGAACTTGTTTGGTATCACTGGAAGTTTCATTTCACTTGATTGAAGTGGTTGTATTGATTAGGGTAGGAGAGTTATGTATATAAACAAGCTGGTAGTTGAACATTTGTTTTCAGTTTTGTAGACGTTTTAATTTTACTTCATTCACCATTCATTACTTTAGCAAGTAGGTAGATTTCTAATGCTATAAGTTGTTGAGCATTTTTGTGTCACATATCAAATCATTTTCCAGGTCTGAAGGAGATGTATCATTTTAGACAGATTCCATAACCCAATAGAATAAGGCACTTGGTCTACAGTTCTCATTAGAACACATGAGTATGTTGTCCCCGTTGGAGCCAATGTTAGTACTACATTTGTTCCTGTCAAAGATATGAAGGTTTATTGAAGTTTCCAGGCCAATCTTGGATGAATTAGAGACAAAGGGTGAGCTTCTATAGATTCTAAACAATCAAGATTCAAATTTTCTTAAGGTAGAAAGAAGAAACAACAAGAAAATCCATACCTTTTTGCGTCTGAGGCAAGTTTCAAGCTCTCGGGTGTTTATCGGGAGTCAAAAGGGGATTATCACGACCCAAAAGAGATTAAGCACAAACAACCAAAGAGCTTAACATAAGACCATGGCCTAAAAGTCATGCACTAGCAATTTTCGAACCCCAAAAGATCGATGGATCTCATGCATCGTCGAACTTCCCCTCGTAGATCTAGATCGATGATTGAGATTTTCCTTGGCGTTCCCTCTTCATAGTCACATTGGAAGACGATAGGGTACCTCTGATGGATGGTCCAGATATCCTCTCAGACCTTTTTCAAGAGGGACCCATCAAAATTCCAAATATTCTCCCAAGTATCAAAGCCTCCCGGCCAAGTGTCATGTCAGCACGCCAACGAAGCATTGTCAGTGTTGATCAGAGAATGTCGTGTGGGTAGGTGGAACTTGACATATACACAAGTTGAAATATCAAAAGCAGGTGACACATGTCACACCTTCCTACCACCTTAGTGCCAAAGTGGACCAATGAAAATTTGCCACATTTTCAGGATGATGTCAGCATGGCAGTCTTTTCCTTAGCCATTTTTTCCCTCACAGCCCCAGATCAACAACTCTACATTATCCTCGTATCTTTGATGGATGGTCCATGTTTGGTTTTAGTGGCTCTCCAGAGTTCTCTTATCAGAGTCCCATTTGAAGCTAGACCCTGACCACTCCGATGGACGGTCCAGATCTACTCTTGGACCTATTTTAAGGGGAACCAATCAATGGCCCAAATCTCATCGTGCCATCAATCACGCTCAAAGAGATTGACAATATAGATTTGATCCATGCCCCTATGGCGTTGATTCAACATTACATGTGGCCTTCTAGTTGATCATTGTCAAAGCCAATCAGAGGCTACCACGTGGACATATGGAACCCATCAGATGCACAGGTAAATATGTCAAATCCAAGTGACATGTGTCCTACCTAGATAGTACGTCAACACCATCGTGGGCCAATATAAATACACCACGTGGATACACGTGACTCCCCCCAAATCTTGTCAAAGGACATTGAAATGGGTGACACATGCTTTGTCCTCCATTTCATATCAGTGTCAACGTGGACTAATGAAGAGCCACCACGTATCCAGGGTGACTTTAACATGACCTTGTAAATGCCTTCGCCAATTGAGGCTTTTGGTCAAGCATAGATCGACGACTCTCCTGATTTCAATGAAAGATCGACAACCCTCCCTGTTCCGACGACAAATAAATGGCTCTCCTCACGTCGGAAAAAAATTAACGGTGGAGATCAATGTGGAGATCATCGTAAGAAAAATGCAAAGAGAAACCCCCGACGCAAGTTTTCACAGTGTCGATGACGATGTTGTCGTCGAAAAAATGCAGAAGAGATGACAACTTGGCATGCCAATGCGGTACTGTCAGAAATAATATAGATCTACCATGTGGACATGTGAAACGCACTAAAGGCACCCCAAAGAATATTAAATTTGGGTGACATGTGTCACATCTCCTCATCACATCAACATCAACATAGGTGAATAAAGGGTTGCCACACGTCCAAGATGGAATCATCATGACGATTTTTTCATTAGCCATTTTTTTTCCCGTGAATATCGATGGCTTCCAGTCCATCTCCAACACCTCGATCAATGACCTAGATCTCATCTTATCACAACTCATATCAACGATCGAGATTCGATCAAGATGATTCGACAATTCTTGTATTTTACGATTTTGCAAACCTTGATTGCTCTGATTGGCATGACTCCGATCAACGGTCGGGATCACCTGGCAATGATAGATCTAACCACTGTTGAGTCATGTGATCTTCACATATTTGATTTTGAAATTCTAGCAGTAGGAAAATGATTACAAAGATTTCTAAGGAGCAAGACATGACATATATTTTGGTCTACAGGTTTCCAACTGCCCCACAATCTCAACACAACAAAATTCATGCAGGTAAAAGTAATTAATTTTGACCATGGGAGAAACCATCCAAGAATCAAGAAGTAGTAATGAGATGTCAAGACGATGGAAGCGGTTTCACGAAGCAGTTTAAGGCATGAGCGAGAGGAATAAAAGAGAAAGAAGGCACTCATTGCTAAGGTCAACACTTTGGGGAGTTAAAGAGTTTCTTGTAACCAGAGTTGTTCGACCATAAAGATACCTTGAGCACAATCAGTTGATAAATGAAAAAGACAACTAGAGATTCATCCCTTGCGTTTAAGTTTCAGTTTATAAGTCCTTCCTTACAGTGTTTGTGTTACTGTAAAGCATTTCCTCCTGTTTTTTCTTTCTTGTATCATATTTGATTTATAAAATGTTAGACAAAAGACCATTCTTCATATTCAGTGTTACTATATGATGTTTTGTTATGATATAGAAGTGATTTCCTATGAATGTATGACCATTTCTTGTCATTTCTTTGTGCATTTAAATGATATGCAGAGGGTACCTCCATGTATTTGAATGTATGAAGATGTTAATTGTTTAAAGAATGTGTTTATTGATCTATTTACAATTGTTAGATTTGTTGAATTCTTAATTTCTCAACACATTGTTCATTTCCCATAGGCTACATGATTCATTCTTATCAGTGCCCCATATATTTATTTTGTTCTTCCTATAACCCATCATTTCATACTTCTTTTAACCTTGATTGTTTGAAACACTTGTAGACATATGTCTATCATAGTCGAGATCGTTTGTCATCTGAGCTGAGGCTGTTTGAGGTCCTATAATTTCAAAAGAGAAAGAGAGATAGAGAGGGGGAAAACTTCTAAAATATTGCACAATTATTTTATTGCAAATCTGGCCTTAAGATTCATCCCAAGTGTTGGCCCCTAGGGTGCCTCGACATCGTTCCAACAATAGCCTCGAACATCTAGAGGGATAACTATTACGAGGGAAAAACTCTCTATGGTCAGGGTAAACCACAATAGACAGGTATGACTGCAGAAATCTACTCAATTCCAACATATACTATATAAACCAATGTGCAAGCGAGATAAGAAAGAAGCCTACCTCGTTCCAACGTTTGATGATGTTCCACTATTGAGCACTTTGACCCAAAGCTTTGTACCTACAACAAGTTGTCAACAAACAAGCAGAGAAAGTATATAGTGATAATATAAAGGGGTTAGAACATTAGATAGCATAATCCATTAATAAACATTACAAATATGCCCATGGATAATAATCATATATTTGCACGATACCAATTGGACGAGAAATGAGTATTTCTATTAATAAATGATCAGTAGAAGCAAAAACATTACAGACTTCTGTGTCGGCACGGTTTGAAACCAAGAAACCAAGTTCCTTCCAACTGGGCCTCCACCACTTCAATCCTCCACCAAAGGCAAGATCATAGGAAAGAGACAATGAGGTTCTCTCAACAATAGGGAAAGAGCTTGGGGGCTGAACACTGTGTTCAGACTTAAGGGACAAAGGGATGCAGACTCAATATGAAGTAATTTCTTCAGAGTAACTTTGCTCTCAAATTTGAATGCTTTCTCTTCTTTTACATAGCTCGGAATTGTGTTCTTATAGCGTTCAAAATGCAACTGAAGGGCCGAGTCATAATGTTTCCAGTATATGGAAGGCCAAGGATCAGACATCTCCTTTCGTGACATGGAAACCTGACTTCATTTTTGTATTTTCTAGCACAAATTCTGACGTACGTGGGCTGTAATGGAGCAACCTGTGTATATGCATGTTGTATAGTAGATAGGGCACGTATATGTGGAAAAATATGTATTTTTAGCTCTGGATTCATCAAAAAGGGATGACTAGTCTTCATAGGGGAATTGAAAAAGGCCCTCTGTGCAAGATAGCAATGGTGAGACAAATCTTGCTATAATAATAACAGGTAGGAAAAGGGTTGGACGGAGCCAAGTGAGCCAAGGAATCTTCAAGGAGCATTCGTACCGAGGCCTCAACCACCACATCACCCTCTAAACCCTCGCTAATACCATGTGCCACATGATCCTCGTGCTCCAAGCCACTTGGCACCCTATCCGATCCAGGCTAATAAAATTGTAAAATAAAAGAGGTAAACTTGGGTCAAAAGTCAAATGGAAATCAAACTACTTCATTAGCATTTAGAGAATGAAAATCATGATAATAAATTTGCAAAATAAATGAAGTAAATTTGAGATAAAAATTAAATGGGAATAAGGCGGTTCTGGTTGTCCACACAACCAACAAGCATGGGCCAAGGGTAAATCGGGGTGAGTGAGTGTAACATACCCACTACCTAAATCAATTTTTTTCGGTCCTCTGTCGGACTCGAGCTCCTAAATAACCATGGAGATCCAACGTAGACTGGATCTTTCTCTTTTCTTCCCCATTCTCAGGTGATCGCAGGTCATGTTCGCGGTTCAGTTCAAATGTAGTGCCTATTTGTATTTCGTGCCCCGACGCTGTAGTAATGTCCAAACATTATACTTTGCAAATGCCGAACCCCGGCAGGGCTAGCGAGTGGCCAATGGGAATGAATCCCTACGGGGTCAGCGAATGGCCAATAGGAACCAACCTCAACAGGGGTAGAGAACAGCCAATGAGAAAACGCCCCATTGCGCGGTTAGGTGCCATACAAGTGGCAAGAGGAAAACACGACATGGTGGTCGTCATGACAGGGAGGGGCCCCACTTCACACGCCACACTATTCCGGACCCCCCCCC
>JASDQU010312937.1:0-13512 GCA_032191745.1 Picea mariana | reverse complement strand
CAAGTGAGGATGGCATAAAGATCCCTGGTCTTGGCTAAACTATTGGGGAATCATGGAAGAAAACATTTTGCAGAATAAATATACTATTAAAAAAAACGTCAAATCAAAATTTAAGGAAAAAATGTGGTGTGATAAAGAGTTAGAGGAAAAAATAAAATTAAGGTATTATAAAGATGTAATCAACCCTAATCTAGAAGATCAAAATTATCTATTTGTTTTGCCAAGTGTAAAGAAAAAAATAAGCATTGCTAAGATAAGAACAAATTCTCACAAGCTCCATAGTGAAACTGGGTGTTAGTCAATTCCTAAAACGCCATGGGATGAAAGAGTGTGCCACCTTTGTGACACTAAGAAGGTTGAAGATGAAAAGCACTTTCTCTTAGATAGTCCATCCTATACCCATATTAGATCTCATTTTCAAAATATTTAACACACTACCAACCTTCCTAACCTCTTAACTCAACAAAAATATGGTGATCTTGGAAAGCTTCTCTTAATGCTTTTCGAGCACAAAAACAAAATTCTAAAGACCAATTAGATCTTAGTGGACATTAATCATCATCATCATCATAATATTATCAATCAATAAATAATCATATATTTACTAATTTCTATACATAATCCAATAAATAAAATATTAACGTATTTTTTTCATAATTTATAACACAATAAGATTTAATTTATTAGTCATCTTTTTATATATATAGTTGGAATCCAGGGATAACGATCATTATGTCTTCTATCGGAGCTCATTTATAAAAGGAAGGACCACCAGACTTAAATTTACAAACAGCTTAACAGGGATTTCTACATGCTTTATGATGGACTCTCATTTATCTTTTTTGAAATTTTTTGTTGTTGTTGTAAAGCTATATCGGAGTTTTGCTGTTGTGGAATACTACTGCTAGATAACATTACCATTTTCTATCTTCTTTTTTTTCTATTTTGGTTCACCAGATGATTCATCAGCCATTTTTTTTTTCCATGCATTGATCCTTATATGTATTTACAAAATGTATCTTCTATTTTGGTTCACCAAATGATTCAGCATCCATTTTTTTTTGTCATGCATGGATCCTTTTACAAAATGTAATATATTTTCTTTTCGAATGAAATATTTTTTCAATAATATATATATATATATATATATATATATATATATATATATATTTTTAATTATGAAATAAAATTAAAATAAAAATTTCAAAATCCATTGTATAAATGATCACTTATTCTAAGAGGAAATATTTCATTAAAAAAAATATTTCTTAAAATTAATATATCATAAATTTAAAATAAATGAGAGGTTGGATAACACTTTTTGGCATACCAAATCTTTTATGGAGATTATTTCGATTTAACTATAAAGTTTGATTGAGATTTTTTTTTTTATAAAACAAAAAAATAGATTATTGACTTCATATTAGTTTGCCTTTTGACTAAATTTTTTTTGCATAAAATCTTATATGTCATGATCTTGATAATAGATTCGAGGTCTTATTGCCAACTTCACCATTCCCAATGTTTTATACGTTAATATATCCAAAGTTTTTGATCAACTACGGTCTTTTTGAATTTTAGATATCCAAAGTTTTGAGCATCCAGAGTGATTTTTTATTAATTGACTTTATATTAGTTTGTCTTTTGACTAATTTTTTGGCAGTCTTTATTGTTGAAACTATTGTTATTATTATTTATTATTATTAAGTACTTAAAGAGGCATTTTTATTATTAAGTAAACAGGTTTGCCATGCTACATTTTTTCTTAAATGTTTACATAGGGCCAGGGCCTTGATGGCTCTGAGAGCCTTAAATGTTTACCTAACAGGTCTCACAACCTTGAATGTTTACTTAACATATGTGTTACAATACATTTTCCTCCAATTTTCTGGTTTGTTGTTTGCTGCTTACACTTGTTTTGCTTCAACTTCACAATTGAACCTGTTTGCTTCAACTTCACAATTGAACCTGTTGTTCAGTATCAGAAGATGCAACAACTATCTTAACACAAAAAATATGAAAATACCGTTGGCCGTAAAATGTGTGCTTTTATCTGCTTCATACGTTATGAAAACTATAGTTTCATAAGGAAAATTGGACACTAATTGAATGCATACCTTGACTGCACAAATGACGTATGTTTGCAATTCTACCTTGTGCTTCCTGCAGGCTGTGAGCATCGAGGCAAGTCAACTCTCCGCCATTTTCGCCTTCTGTTCGGCGCGGTTTTTCAGGGTTTAAGGTGTTTTCTGTCAAGTTTAGAAGGGCCGCTACAACCATAAATAGATTTTCTATCTATGAATTGATTGAATAGTTTCAAGAGCATGTTTTTTCATTAATGGGATTCTCTGGTTCTTCGGATTTTGGTATGCTAAGGATTCTTAGTGAAAATTGGCTGCCCCACATATTCTGCAGGGTTCGTGTTAAATTATCATGGCGAGAGCTATGGAAACTGGCTTCGCGATGAGTGTTAATGCCCAACATATGTTAAGCTCCTTCCTGGAAGTTATTGTGGCTGTAAGGCTTTGGAGAATTTGGAGAATAGCGGAGGCTTTGGTTCTATGCCCATGGAGGTAACAATTTTTTTCTCTGGAATCTTGTATCTTTGAATATTTTGAGTTAGTGCTAATTGTTGTGTGTTCCGAAGATGGTAGCGTTTTAGAGGCCTATTCCGTGGAGTTTTGCTAGTTTACTATTAAATACATGTTCCTGTTGGTGTTTGGGTTGGGATTTGCAAGGAATTGTGTGAGGTTTTGAATGGTGCCTCTTAATCTACTAGGTTAGGAATTTTAGGGTTTAGTAGAAATGCTATTGGTTTTTGGTACCTTGTAATTTCTACTTAGGATAGTAAACCCCACTTGACATCATGAATAGGTTTGATAAGCCATATTATATTGGTAAGTGTGGTTTTATGGTTTTGATTTTAGAGGTTTAGATTTATACAGAGCCTTGTACCCTTGGTCCAATGATATAGCAAGGTAACAAAGATTCACAAATATTCCGTTTTGTGTATCATCTTCAGTTACTGACTCGATTCCTTCATGTTCATGAAGGAGTTACGATTTTCCACCTCATCCTCGCTGATCTTTCTCTTTATGATTCTGACAACTCCCAGATTTCTAGCAAATTCCCAGGAATTCCAGCCAGCTCTTACAAAAAACCAGATTTCAACTAAAAAAAGCAATTTCAAAGAAAAGAGACAAAGCCACTTTGATTCATACTATCATATAACTTAGTACGGGTTAATGAGGTGAACGCTTGCATGTGCACCACCGAAATTTCATCGTTCAAAAGTCTCATACACTGCGTTTTCTTTCGATTTCATTAATTTTTAGACTCTGTTTGCTTGGTTATCAAGAGCACAAGCAACAGACTCTACATGCTGCATCGAAAAGGCATATATTTTCTGCTTCAACCTATCACAAATTTCCACCATTTTTGATCGCTCATCATCTCGTTGATTTTGCCCAAGCTGATCCAGCCAGTCATTAGCTTTTTTAAGTTGAGACAACATAGCTGCAATCTGGCTTTTGTCTTTCTGCGACTGGATTTTGGCTGTTGAATCTGCTGTATCTTCTTCCTTTTCTTTGGATGTGTGAAATCCGGCATCCAAAGCTCTCTCTATGAACTCGAGGAACCATTCTGTTGCCCCCTTGTGCAGAAGTTTCGAAAGTTCCACTCTGTCATTCACTCCATTTCCTTTCACCCATATCTTGGTAGGCTCTTTTGATGATGGTTCTGGAGAAATTTTAGATGAAGCTTTTGCATGGCGTTTCGATGGATTCTTATCACTTGTAGTCTCAGAGACAACTGCCGATGTAGATTTCCCTGGAATTTCGTTATCAAGAGAGACATGACCAGACTTTCTAGAAAATAGAGAAGAGGTCCGACTCTTGGGATTCTGTATAGCCGAAGAATCATCTAATGTAGTATTTGGGTTGCTGTTAATTCCTTTGAACTTTGTAGCTTCTTTTGAGTTTGAACTCTTATGGATATAGTTACCAAGAATAGAAATTGATGTCAGGTCTGTTGCTAATGCAATTCTGACTAGTTGAGCTGCATTCTTTTCTTTTTCTGCGCAAATTTTGATAATGCCACCATCCAGTATGTATGAATTGTCATCTCCATCCGCACTTAGAGTTCACTTTCTTTCTATAACGGGAGATATGATTACCTGCTCTAGTAAAATTTCCAAAAAATCCCCTGTTCCATTCTCAAATTGAGGGGCTGTTAAATCAGGCCAAACAAGAGCTTCAGGCTCGGCATCGTTGATAAGTCCAGCCGAACACAGATCTTGGTTAGCAACATCATGTGCAGGGCTAGAGGCAGAATACTGTGATTTCTCATGAGAGGTAACGATAGCCACCACCAACAATGGCCCAGTGCTTTGAGCTTAATATGCAACATTAAATTTTATGTATTAAATTTGTTGGTTGATTGGAAGTTTTATATATTTAATTTGTTGGTTGATTGAACTTTCAGTGTATCGATGGGTTATTTCGTGGAATCAATTTGGTCTGTGTTGTTGTTGTTACAGTGAGCATATGCTTCTATCGATGCTGGACCAGCACTGCATCCTATTGTTCTATTGTTTGGTGTCCTCCAAACAACACTCGGAACATACTAGGTTTATAATAAGTATTATAAGCCATTAAAACTAGATATAAGTGTCCTCCAAACAACACCCAGAACATGCTAGGCTTATAATAAGTATTATAGGCCATTAAAACTAGATATAAGTATAATAATTAGGATATAGTAAAATTAAGATACTAAGGTGATGAGTAATCAATGAATGATGGCCTGTACATATCGTTAACTGAGTTGTCGGCCTTCGACGATGTTGCCTCTCATAAGCATATCGTTAACTGAGTTGTCGGCCTTCGACGATGTTGCCTCTCATAAGCATATAAAAAATCCAATGTGTTAAGATTTTACCTTGATTTAAAATACTGATTTTACCCTGATTTAAAATACTGATTTAATTTTGTGAGCACAACCCTAATAATTTTGGTTGTTGGGTTATGACTCCAAAGATAGACATAATGCATATTGAATATAAGATAGATGAATTTATACATAACAAAGGACCCTGGTGCATTCTCGAAACTAAACCCTAAATATAAGACATATGAGTTTATACATAACAAAGGATCCACGTGCACTCTCGAAACTCATAGCGGAAGTTCACTGCTCTCCAGCCCGAGAGTTCTCCTGTCAATTTGTATATCGCGGAATTCCGGGTGTTGTTTGGAGGACACAAAACAATAGAAACACAATTTTGAGTCCGAGAATCCGCTATCCAAAAAAGTGGTTAAGTATGGAATGAGGAAGCCGTCGATCAGACTCGTGATACATAAGCATGACTATAAATGTGAACTTGTGAGACCACCAACCCACGCACCATGTCACATCTATTTTATTCTACTATATTTTTATACATGCATTTCATTTCCTTTGGTGCAATAGCTTAATACATATAGTTTTATGTGTATTTATCATCTTATAAAGGTAGGGGTGGAACTTATCAAAAGCATGCCATGTTAAAGTAATAGTTTGATTATCTTCAAAAGATGATAAAGCTATGCAAATAAGACTCATAATTAAACCAGGAAAGAATGGTCCCAATAATATCATCTAATCTATTTTTTTGATGATTATTTTCAAAATATGGAAAAGAAATGCATACAAGACAAATGGTTACCCTTAAAAAAGTTCTAACAATGACATTTACTTCATTTGTTTGAGAAGAAGTGGAGACACAAATTCAGTTTTAAAAAATTAGTTATTTCATTTGTTTGAGAAGTGGAGACAAAAATTTAATTTCAAAAATTATTCACTAATGTAATTTATTCTATTTGTACACAAGCATTGTAATTGATATATCCAAGTTTCTATGGATTTATAAGAATTTTTGTAATTAATTTTACTTAAGAAAACCAACTTCATTGTAAAACATATCCAAGTTTTAATGGATTTATAAGAATTTTTATGATTAATTTTACTTAAGAAAACCAATTCCATTGTACAAACACCTTATAGATTCATTCAATGATGTCCTCCAACTCCATTATACAAACACCTTATAGATTCATTCAATGATATCCTCTCCAAGACATTGACAATGGAGATTATTGACCTTAGCTAATTTGTAAAACGCCGTGTCACAAGTTATGTTGATAGAACCTAATTAATCATCATCAATTTAAATCATTCCAAAGTATTTTTTAAATAGTAAACTTGAGTTACTTTAAGTTATAATATAATGCATTTCCATCATCAAAACATTTTCCACTAGGGTTAATACACCACCATAAATGGTTTTCTTAAGCATATATTGACATCAAGCATGCCAAATATACTTGCCTAACACAAACAAATTTCCTATACAATACATAGCAAAATCAATTTATTCATATATTACAATGTTATTACCCCATGGATAAGCCTAGCAAAATTGAAATTCACTAACACAAGGTGAGCCTAAATGAAACAACACTTTTTTGAGAGACCTTGGGTAGAAAATGACACAAAAAAAACATTCAAATTCACCTAAGAGCACACTGACGACTGGGCCCACCCAAGGATTTGCACCCCAAACCAACTTGAGGGAGACTATGTAGGAGAAATAGTGAGATGCATGTTCTTAATGAGTGTTTATGGTTAAATTTATGAGAGACATGATTTGAAACTGGGCCTATGGGTTGTGGGCCCACTGTACTTTTGCTATGCCATTTTGACGTTCCTTCAATTTTTTAATATAATTTCAAAGAAACATAAGAAGAAAAATGCGATCCAACTAAAAAGGGAAATAAATTTGAAACAAATAGATAATTAATGTATCAAGCAATGCAATCAAACAATACATTAACTCATTCTAAATAAGTTAGTGCACCAACCATTGATCTCAAAATTGACCTACAATTTACTGATCTGACTAGTAGGTTATAAGAATTCAAGTCTCCATAA
This sequence comes from Picea mariana, assembly GCA_032191745.1. Taxonomy (NCBI): domain Eukaryota; kingdom Viridiplantae; phylum Streptophyta; class Pinopsida; order Pinales; family Pinaceae; genus Picea; species Picea mariana. The sequence goes on along the minus strand of JASDQU010312937.1, from coordinate 6,543 downwards.
TACACTCATGGTAATATTCTACAATCTTCCATCTTCTTGGTTCAACTCTCTTCACATTGATTTCTACGAGTTGTATCCAAGATGGTATCACCAAATAATTGTACCAACAAGATATATAGTCAGGAATAAATTCTTAACAAATAATATAACCAATTTGTCTACACGACACATTCTTATTAAATTATTAATAAATAAAAGTATTATAAATTTTTTATTCATTTTAATTTGATTAATTAAAATTATTTTTTAAAGAATACAGGTTTAAAATTAAAATAAATATCTAGATTTTATTAAAATGTATATAAAAGCTAATGGTTATATGGAAATTTGAGACCATAAAGTTTAATTTTCCATAAAGTTTATTAAAATATGTAAGCCAATGGTTATATGGAAGCTTGAGATAGTACTTCAGAAGTTAAATTTTAAGAAAATAAAGTAAGAATTATCATAATTAAAGTTAATGGTATCATGAACATTTCATTTTAACATGATCAACTCTTAATAATATAAAATAAACTTTTTTATTTTTATAATTAAATAATTTTTTAAGGCTTCTTCAAAATTTGTATATCGGGGGAACTCTGGGTGCTGTTTGGAGGACACAGAACAATATAAGCACAATTTGAGCCTGCCATTCCAGGAACCCGGGATCCAAAAAGTGGCTAAGTATGGAATGAGGAAGTCATCGACCATGAGTCCACCAACCCACGCACTTAGACATTTTCGAAAAAAAAATGAATAATAATAAACACAAAGATACAAAATATAATAATAATAATAAACACATTTGTCATCCCATTCCAAGTTTATTAGATATCACCTCATAAAACAAAACAAAGTTTATATCATTTATACATTTAAATTTAACATCTTTTAATAAAACAATTTCATATTTGGAAATAATATTTTTAGATAATGTTAGATAGTTGATAGGGATCACCATCCGTAAACAATATCTCTCCTCACTAATTAATAGTTGAATAACTAATTTATTAAAGAATAAAGATTAAATAAAGACAATTATTGGGTGTATCACACCATCCAATCTCACACCCTCCCTCATATTTTAGAAATAAAAAACACCTATCACTATAATTTAATATATCACACCTTTTAAATATTCTTATTTTCAAATTTTGTTAATTTTATTTGAAATTTAAATTAATAAAATAAATTATTCAAAATAAATTTTGATTTTTACTCAGAGTGTATTTTTCATAAACTTGAAAAAATTATTTAAAAATTTTACAATTCAATTATGAAAATATTAAAAAAAACGCAATTATATTAAATTTTATAATAATTTGTTTTATTGAAAAAACCACCTACCAAAACAGCAAGTGGCCTGTTTATCTTGGGTATCTCCTGGCCTATTTATCTTGAATATGGAATGAGGAGAAGTGCCGAGTGGATTTCTCAGAGATATACATTTTGTTGGAAAATAAAAAACAAATTCTTATTTTAGGAGTGGGATGCCACTTTTTTTTAATGTGTACATTACACACCTCACTCCCAGAACAATGGTCTTAAAAACTGTACCAATAACACTAATAATGAAATTATTTTAAAATTAAGAAAAAATTTATAATAATGAAGTTACTAATAAACAAAAGTATTATAATTTTTTTATTCATTTTAATTTGAAAAATTAAAATTATTTAAAAAAAAATACATGTTTAAAATTAAAATAAATATCTAGATTTTATTAAAATATCTATGAAAGCTAATGGTTATATGGAAGTTTGAGACCATAAAGTTTAAATTTCATTAAAGTTTATTAAAATATGTAAGTGAATGGTTATATGGAAGCTTGAGACAGTAACTTAAATTTTAAGAAAATAAAGTAAGAATTACCATAATTAAAGTTAATGGTATCAAACCCTTAATAATATAAAATAACCTTTTTTATTTTTATAACTTAATTAATTTTTAAGGCTTCTTCAAAATTTATAATATAAACACAATCTTGAGCCAGCTAGCCCAAGAGTCTGCCTGTCAATTTGTATATCGCGGAACTTTGGGTGTTGTTTGGAGGACACAGAACAATAGAAGCCCAATTTTGAGCCCGCCAGCCCGAGAATGAGAAAATCATCGGTCGAACTTGTGGTATAAAAGCATGACTATAAATGTGAACCCGTGAGTTCGCCAACCCGGACACCTAGACATTTTTGGAAAAAAGAATAATAATAAACACAAAAATACGAAATATAATAATAATAAATATAGTTATTATCTCATTCCAAGTTTATTAGATATCACATCATAAAAGAGAACGAAGTTTATATCGATCATACATTTAAAAAAATGGATTTAACATCCTTTAATACTTTTATGTAATTAAATTTTACAATATTAATATTTAATATTAATAATTCAATATTTGGAAATAATTTTTTTAGATAATATTATATAGTTGATAGTGATCACCATGCGTGAAAAATATCTCTCCTCTCTAATTAATAATTGAATAACTAATTTATTAAAGGATAAAGATTAAACTAAGACAATTATTGGGTGTATCCCACCATCCAATCTTATACCCTTCTTCATATTTTCAAAATAAAAAACACCTATCACTATAATTTAATATATCACACCTTTTAACTATTCTTGTTTTCAAATTTTGTTAATTTTATTTGAAATTTAAATTAAACAAATAAATTATTCAAAATAAATTTTAATTTTTACTAAGAGTGTATTTACCACAAACTTGAAAAAAAATAGTTAAAAATTTTACAATTCAATTATGAAAATATTAAAAAAAACACAATTATATTAAATTTTATATTCTTATAAAATTAAGATAGATTTTATAAGAATGAAATTATTAATAAATAAAAGTATAAAATTATTATAAAATTTCATTAAAATTATTTAAAAAAAAATACATGTTTAAAATTAAAACAAATATCTAGATTTTATTAAAACCTATGAAAGCTAATGGTTATATGAAAGTTTGAGATCATACAGTTTAAATTTTGTTAAAGTTTATTAAAATATGCAAGAGAATGGTTATATGGAAGCTTGAGATAGTAATTTAAAAGTTAAATTTTGAGAAAATAAAGTAAGAATTACTATAATTAAAATTAATAGTATCATGAACATTTCATTTTAACATGATCAACCCTTAATAATATTAAATAACATTTTTTTTATTTTTATAATTAAATTACTTTTTAAGGCTTCTTCAAAATTTATAATATAAACACAATCTTGAGATAGAAGCCCAATTTTGGGATGAGGAACTTGCTAGCCCGCAAGCCCGGGAACCCGCGATCTAAAAAGTGGCTAAGTATGGAATGAGGAAGACATTAGTGGGACTTGCGATACATAAGCATGACTATAAATGTGAACCCGTGAGTCCCCCAACCCGTGCACCTAGACATTTTCAGAAAAAAAAACCGAATAATAATAAACACAAAAATACAAAATATAATAATAATAAACACAATTATCATCCCATTCCAAGTTTATTAGATATCACCTCATAAAAGAGAACGAACTTTATATCGATCATACATTTAAAAAAAATGGATTTAACATCCTTTAATAATTTTATGTAATTAAATTGTACAATATTAATATTTAATATTAATAATTTAATATTTGGAAATAATGTTTTTAGATAATGTTAGATAGTTGATAGGGATCACTATTGATCAACAATATCTCTCCTCACTATTTAATAGTTGAATAACTAATTTATTAAAGGATAAATATTAAACGAAGACAATTATTGAGTGTATCCGACCATCCAATCTTACACCCTCCCTCATATTTTCAAAATAAAAAACACCTATCACTATAATTTAATATAACACACTTTTTAACTATTCTTATTTTCAATTTTTGTTAATTTTATTTTAAATTTAAATAAAAAAAATAAATTATTCAAAATAAATTTTGATTTTTACTTGGAGTGTATTTTCCATAAACTTAAAAAAATTAGTTAAAAAGTTTTGCCACCATCTATGAACAATATCTCTCCTCACTATTTAATAGTTGAATAACTAATTTATTAAAGGATAAAGATTAAACAAAGACAATTATTGAGTGTATCACACCATCCAATATTACACACTCCCTCATATTTTCAAAATAAAAGACACCTATAACTATAATTAAATATATCACACCTTTTAACTATTTTTATTTTTAAATTTTGTTAATTATATTTGAAATTTAAATTAAAAAAATAAATTATTCAAAATAAATTTTGATTTTTACTCAGAGTGTATTTGCCATAAAATTAAAAAAATTAGTTAAACATTTTACAATTGAATTATGAAAATATTAAAAAAACACAATTATATTAAATTTTATATTCTTATAAAATTAAGATAAATTTTATAATAATGTGCTTTATTGAAAAATTCATCTACCAAAATTGAAGTGGCCTGTTTATCTTGAATATGGAATGAGGGAAAGTGCCCAATGGATTTCTCAGAGATATACATTTAGTTGGAAAATAAAAAAACAAATTCTTATTTTAGAAGTGGGATGTCACTTTTTTTTAATGTGTACATTACACACCTCACTCCTAAAACAATGGTTCTAAAAACTATACCAAGAAAGCTAATAATGAAATTATTGTAAAATTAAAATAAATTTTATTATAATGAAATTATTAATAAATAAAAGTATTATAAAATTTTTATTCATTTTAATTTGAATAATTAATTTAAAAAAAATAAAAATACATTTTTAAAATAAAAATAAAAATATAGATTTTATTAAAATATTTATGAAAACTAATGGTTATATGGAAGTTTGAGACCATAAAGTTTAAATTTCGTTAAATTTGATTAAAATATGTAAGCTAATGGTTATATGGAAGTTTGAGATAGTAATTCAGAAGTTAAATTTTAAGAAAATAAGGTAAGAATTACCATAATTAAAGTTAATGGTATCATGAAAATTTCATTTTAACATGATCAACCTTTAATAATATAAAATAACATTTTTTATTTTTATAACTAAATTACTTTTTAAAGATTTTTCAAAATTTATAATAAAAGATCAATCTTGAGCCCACTCAATTTGTATATCGCAGAGCTCTGGGTGCTGTTTGGAGGAGATAGAACAATAAAAACCCAATTTTGAGCCCACCAGCCCGAGAACCTGAGATCCAAAAAGTGGCTAAGTATTGAATGAGAAAGTCGCTGGTCGAACTCATGATACAAAAACATAACTATAAATGTGAACCTATGAGTTCGCCAACCCGTGCACCTAAACATTTTCGAATTTTTTTTTTAATAATAAACAAAATGATACAAAATATAATAATAATAAACACATTTATTATCGCATTCCAAGTTTATTAGATATCACCTCATAAAATAGAATGAAATTTATATCGATCATACATTTTAAAAAAATGGATTTAACATCCTTTAATAATTTTATGTAATTAAATTGTACAATATTAATATTTAATAATAATAATTTAATATTTGTAAATAATAATTTTAGATAATGTTAGATAGTTGATAGGGATCACCATCCCTCAACACTATCTCTCCTCACTAATTAATAGTTGACTAACTAATTTATTAAAGGATAAAGATTAAACGAAGATAATTATTGGGTGTATCCCACCATCCAATTTTACACCCTTCCTCATATTTTCAAAATAAAAAACACCTATCACTATAATTTAATATATCAAACCTTTTAACTATTATTATTTTCAAATTTTGTTAATTTTATTTGAAATTTAAATTAAACAAATAAATTATTCAAAATAAATTTTGATTTTTACTCAGAGTATATTTACCATAAACTTAAAAAAAATTCGTTAATTCAATTATGAAAATATTAAAAAAAACACAATTATATTAAATTTTATATTTTTATTAAGATAATTTTTATAATAATGAAATTATTAATAAATAAAAATATTATAAATTTTTTATATATTTTAATTTGAATAATTAAAATTATTTAAAAAAAAATACATGTTTAAAATAAAAATAAATATTTAGATTTTATTAATATATCTATGAAAGCTAATGGTTATATGAAAGTTTGAGACCATAAAGTTTAAATTTCGTTAAATTTTATTAAAATATGTAAGTGTATTGTTATATGGAAGCTTGAGATAGTAATTCAAAAGTTAAATTTTAAGAAAATAGAGTAAGAATTAAATTAAAGTTAATGGTATCATGAACATTTCATTTTAACATGATGAACCCTTAATAATATAAAATAACCTTTTAATTTTTATAACTAAATTATTTTTTAAGGTTTCTTCAAAATTTATAATATAAGTGCAATCTTGAGCCCGCCAGCGCGGGCTGCATATCAATTTTTATATAGCAGAACTCCGGGTGCTGTTTGGAGGCCACAGAACAATATAAACTTAATTTTGATCCCGCCAGCCACGGAACCCACGATAAAAAAATGCCTAAGTATGGAATGAGAAAGCCATTGGTCGAACTCGTATAAATGTGAATCCGTGAGTCCGCAAACCATCACACCTTAATTAAATTATTATCCAATTATTATATTTAAATATAAACCCAAACCTTCATTCGTGTATAT
>JASDQU010312935.1:0-13512 GCA_032191745.1 Picea mariana | reverse complement strand
GAAAGGCGAGGTGCCTCCAAAGTGGCCACTTGATGAAGATGCGCCTGATGCTATCGGCAGGCATTTAAATATGTCGACAAAATTCTCCATCATTTCGTCCCTCTGTCGCATGAGAGCTTGCTCAAGCAACAGATTGATAGGATCATCTGCTCCATCGTTTTTATTTTCTTCCACCATTGAGGGTTTCTTGGGTGTACGAGAGAGATTGTCTTCAAGAGAGACAAGCTCGAGATACAACTTGCTATACTTAGACCACGTCAGGGACATGCACTAAAAAAAACGATCAAGAGCAGCCTGCTCTGATACCACTGATCCAGATTATTTTTGGCACGAAATGCGAGCGGAGATATAATAAAGAAATGCACAAAGATATCGCGGATATTCAATAAGATAACATAAATGTATCAGAGATGCAACCATAAACACATATATACAGTAATACATGCTTTATATTAATGAAATAAATGTACAGAGACTGTAAAAATACAGAGTGAAAGACTCACTAGAATGGTGGCAACTTGTCCTTGAGAAGAGATGTGACGGATACTCGCATTCGCCAGAAGATGATTACAATGAGGCTCTGAAGGCATTTTTACAATAAAAAGGAATGCCAAAAACCCTAGACATCCAAAAACCCAACCCTAGGAGATGAAGCGCCAAAAGTCATGCAGTCCCTGTTTGGGTAAGTTAGTACGTCAACTTCCTGGGGTCGTAACTTTTGCATACGATCTCTGTTTTAGGCGTATGATAGCTCATTGGAAAGGTATTGTCGAGGAGATTCATTATGGGATCTCAATCATGCCTTTAGATATCAATTAGAACCTATATATCGAAAAACCCTCATTTGGGCCCCCAAAATGTCCCCGGAAGTTAAAACCTCCTAAAAATAGTAAATTGTCAAAATTGCCAGAAAACTGTTTTGAGCCAGTCGAAAAAGGTGGGTGGCCACCAATATCCACCTAGATCAGATGTGTGGTTGAGGAAGAAAATCCCCGTAGCTATATGATATATTGGATAGCTTGAAACACTACCCATGGAATGGCCATGGAAGAAATTCCACCGAGAGATTTTGATGCAGACACAACTCCTCATGAGGATATGGTTGGGAAAATTCAGTAGCCTCTGCTCAACCCACACCATTTCTTAGAAAACCACCTTCAACTAATCTTCAATAAGTAGTGGAACCTAAAGGACCAACTTCACAATCAAAGCATCCTCAACCGACGCATGGACCTCCTTTTCAACTCCTTGTCGGGTGCACCGAATAAGAAGCGTTTTCTGACTTGTGAACAAAGGTTCATCTTCACCTACAACAATGACGGATTCCCAGGTCCAAACCTCTAGCTTCTCTCTCTTTTTTCACATCAGGAACCAACTTCATTTATTTTTGGTTTTTTCTAAATTCTTTGGTGTATGGCAACAACCATGTTTTGTTTTATGCCATTACACATGTTTTCTGGTGCATGACACTAGCCACGTCATGGTTTCTAGCATTAGTCATGTTTTCTAAGTTTTTCTACAAGCCACATGTTCTGGTTTCCCAGCTATGGTGAAACAGGTGCCAAACTATGAATATTGTACTGCCATGATTATTTTTTAAGGTAATTTGGTTTCTTTTATTTACAAAAAAAAAAACAGAAGAGAGGAAGAAATATTTAATCTATAAATCAAATGACAAAGCAAACACACAGTACATAGAGATTTTACCATGGAAACCCAAATGGGAAAACCATCATTCTTTGAGCATCTTTCTCTTTTGTTGTATTATTCATTCATAATAAAAGGTTACATGACTAACCTTGGTCCACACCTATGACGCAATCTACATCATACCTTCTTTCTTTACATAAGGACAACCACGTAGCCAATTCGGATTACATCTACATGACCAACAACCTACTGCTAAAAAATAACATGAATATCATCTTAATACAAATACAACATGCCTTAGTTATAGGATTTACAGTATCCAAAACCCTAAAGAAATGCGTCCAAAAGAGGTTACAGATCCATGCATACCATTGGATACAAATATCACGAATCTCAAGATTTTGTTACAATCAACTACTAAGTCAGATTACCAATTGAACTCCATTTAGTCTTCATTCAGTTGTCACTCTACCACCTATCGACATCTTGTCAGCTGACCTCTTTGAATTGTTGTCGATTACTTCTAGTTCAACTTTTCCCAATCAATCCACCTCGAACTTCAAATTTTACTACAAAGAATATAACAAACCAATAGATAGATGGTGTGATGAAATGAGGAGTTCAGTCACATAGATCTAAGAAAGAGGAGAAATTGGAGAGTTTTCCTTGAAGAAAATAGGAAGCTCATCCAAATTATATATGATCACCCTGAAATAAAGAAGAACCAGATCCTGACTTGAGCAATTGAGGGTTGCAACTTGGTACTAATTGAACATAAAATAGCATTGGTAAGGGGAGGTCATTGAGGGACTATATAATAGAGAAGGGGATCCCTTGTGCAGAGGAGATCCAATTGGAGAGGTACCTAATAAACCTGTGTGTTAGGGACCTAACCTCCCTAACCCCTCACATAGGTAGAATAATATAATTCCATGTAATAAAGGCCAATATCAATAAGGCCTAGCAATAAGCAATAATAAGTCAAATGTAAGAAGACCTAATAGAAGCTTCCACTTTTAAAAGGATCTTCCTCTAGATTGTTCTTTTGGATAGATAGATTTAGTATAAATAGGAGTAGAGGGTATGAGAAATCTAATCTTGGATATTATTTTAATAGAGCTCTGCTCTGCTGGAGGTTTTCCCCTCAAAGAGGAGGTTTTCCCCTCAAAGAGGCAAGTGAACATTGCTATCATTAATAAAGGTTCTATTTCTGGTGTTATTCTGGTAATATTTTGGTATTGTTCTAGTTATATCATTGTTTTTCTGTCATTTCTAGTTAAAATATTTATGTTCTACATACTATTTTATATCTGGAATACTACAAGTGGTATCAGAGCACTTTCCTTGGCAGAAAATTGTGGGTTAATTTTTTTTCAGGATAGAGACATATTTCAGCATCTTAAAATTACAGATATATGTAGTTACATACATAAACCCGCAGTCAGGGATTCATACACATAGGAAATACAAGTGGTACTTAAACACGCATCTGTTGGCCACCCTTGTAACCCTTGTTGGTACTCCTTCGAGTGGCAGCACAACAAACAACACCTATATATGGATCGGCCTAGATCTCCTGAAGCCCTCCATAGATAAAACGATTGGTTGTATGATTGTTATAGTGCCACCAAGAACAACACTCGAGAAGATAGTCTCTAGTACCTGGGTAGTCAGGTAGTATGGCTAAGGGAACGGTCTAGCCGCCTTAGTTGGTGCCATGAAATATTAGGTTGAGTACTACTGTTGGACCCCAAACGTATATCAGAGATATATAACATAGGTAAAATCATTTTCTGTAGACACCCTTCATACCTTAACCCTTGGGACGGAAATAAAAATAGAACAGACAATATTTATTGTTGTTCAACTGTGCCTCTTGCATTCGGGTTGCGAAATTACTACACATTTCTTCATGTTAAGAATTTGGGCATTTTAACACTGTAGTATTCTTCAGATCGGAGTATAACTTCGCAAAATTAAAAAAAAAAGTATAGTGGTCCTGTCGGCACACTTCTTTGGGACCTATCCCATTGGGTTCCTCTCTTGACTCCAATTCCAGTGATACCTATCATTTTTAACACAATTTTTTTTTGTGGACCCGACCCTTCTCTAGCACCCTTATTTGGTCCCTATCCCATTGGATCCCCCTTTTAGCCTTGATCACAGTGGTACCTATCATTTGAAACCCTTATTCTCAGTGGGCCCACCCACCCCTACAACCCCCTTTTGTTTCTCTATACCATTTTCCTGTCCATTTTTTCCAAAAGGATACCACCTGAGCCCAAGAACTCAATACCTTGATTGTTGACACCCACCAAAACATGGAAGACATCAAGAATATCAATAAAAATCTTAACTCAATCAATTCGGCTATTCAGGTCCTCCAGGAACAATGTTCCTGCCTCAAATACCTCAAAGAACACTTCATGGGTCATTCCCAGAACCCTTCCTCTTTTGAACAACCATCTTATCAAGATGACCATGACTCTTCCCATTACCAAGATCCTCATACTACCCACTTTTATCGAGACCTCTTCCCTCCCAGAATTGAGCTGAACAAATTTGATGGATCAGATCCCACAGGCTGGGTCACCCAAATGGAACATTATTTCTCTTTGCATGGGATTACTGGTGATTTAGCCAAGCTTCATTATGGTGTCCTACATCTGGATTTGGAATGATGGAAATGGTGGAAATGGTGAAAAAAGGCATGCCAAGGGTATGTTGCTTGGACACAGTTTGTGGTCAAAATTTATGACCGCTTTGACTCTGACACCCACCATTTAGGTCGTTTGACCAAGTTAAAGCAGTCTGTGATGGTGGAAGACTTTATTTCCACATTTGAGCACTTGGGTTTCAGAACGAAGGACATGTTAGATGATTTCTTTAGGGAATTATTTATCATTGGCCTCAAAGATGAAATTCATGCCCATGTTCTCATGGCATGCCCCCAGAATTGGTTGGAAGCTACTCAACGAGACAAGGAAGCACAACAAATTGTATCCTCCCAGACCCGCAAACCCTCCTTTCCTCCTCTCCCTAGACCCACCAATTATGCCCCTCCTTCAACTCCCCTCGAGATATAGAAATTAACCAGGGATGAAATGGATGAACTTCAACTCAAGGGTCTTTGTTATAATTGTGTTGACAAATAATTTCCCGGGCACAAGTGTAAGGAACATAAGCTTTTTATGGATGTGACTGAGGATATTTCTGAAGAAGATGTTGTTGTTTCACCTGTGGATGAACTACCACCACCATCTGACCTCACCCCACCCTCTGATCCACTAGATGTTGACCTGTGATTTCACTTAATGCCCTCACTGGCTTCTCTACTCCCCAGACTCTCAAATTAATTGGTGACATAAAAAATAGGAAAGTCATCATCTTTGTGGACAGTGATAGCACCCATAATTTTATTCATCGCCGCATTGCCCAAGAAGTCAATTGTTACATATGTGTCGTCAATAATTTTCAAATCATGATTTCCAATGGTGGCTCCATGAAATGTGGGGGACGATGTGAAAATGTGCGACTCCAAATTGGTCAGTATCACCTAAAATCCCATATGTTTTCTATATACATGGGTGGTTGTGACATTTTTCTTGGTGCCAAATGGTTACACGCTTTAGGCCCCATTCTCATGGATTTTAAGGACTTAACCATGCAATTCCAGTAGGAGGGACAAAAGTATAAGTTCCAAACAATAGTATCCCATGATATCATCAGTTCCCATCGCATGGAAAATATCCTCAAAAAAGGCCATTCGGGCATTATATCCCAACTCCACTCCATTCATGTTATTGAGACACCTTATGTGCATATTGACCTCCAATCTATCATCTCCCACCACCAAGTCGTTTTTACCACTCCCAAAGAACTTCCCCCTTCCCATGGATTCCATGATCATTCCATCCCTCTCATCCCGGGAATTCTTCCTCCCAATGTTCGGCCTTATCATCATCCCTTTGCCTAGAAAAATGGAATTGAGAAAATTATTCATGAATTGCTAGAAGTAGATGTTATCCGTCCCAGTACTAGCCCTTATTCTTCCCTTGTGGTCATGGTACTCAAGAAAGAAGGTGCTTGGTGCATGTGTCTTGATCTTCATGCCCTCAACAAAATCACAATCAAAGAAAAATTCCCCATTCCTGTCATTGATGACCTCTTGGATGAATTGAGTGGTGCTCAGTACTTCACCAAATTGGATCTACGCTCTAGCTACCACAAGATATTTATGAAAGAAGAAGACATTCCCAAGACTACATTTCGCACTCATGAGGTTCATTATGAATTCTCGGTAATGCCCTTTGGATTGTGTAATGCTCCTTCCACTTTCCAAACTCTTATGAATCATGTCTTCCTTCCTTTTCTTCATCATTTTAATTAGTTTTCTTTGATGATATTCTCATCTATAGTAAAACTTGGCCATCCCATCTCTCCCATGTGAATCAAGTTCTCCATATACTCTCTAAGCACCAACTTTTTCTCAAACAATCTATATGTTCCTTTGGTGCCTCAGAAGTGGAATACCTGGGTCATATTGTCGGAAAGGATGGTGTCCAAGTGGATCCTAATAAAATTGAATCTATGCAATATTGGCCTTCCCCTAAAACTGTTAAGAGTTTGCATGGTTTTCTAGGTTTAAGGGCTATTATAGGAAGTTTGTTCAGAATTATGAAAAAATTGTAGCTCCTCTCACTTCTCTCCTTAAAAAGAATGCTTTCACTTGAACTTCAGTTGCGGATCATGCCTTCCAAGCCTTGAAATATGTTATGTGATTGACCCCTATCCTAGCCCTTCCATACTTCACAAAGACATTTGTATTGGAATGTGATGCTTCTGGGAAAGGAATTGGAGCCATTCTCATGCAAGATGGCAAGAATTTGGCCTTCACTAGCAAAGAGATTTCAGAGCGACATTTAGGCTAATCCATTTATGAAAAGGAAATGTTAGCTATTATGCATGTTGTGGATATCCGACATCCTTATTTATTGGGTCAACAATTCCAAATCAAAACTAATCATTAGAGTCTCAAGTATTTTTTGGAACAACAAATTTCATTCCCAGCATGGAAAAAATGGGTGACCAAGCTATTTGGATATGATTATGAGATCCTTTACAAAAAGGGAAAGGAAAATGTAGTGACCGATGCTCTTTCCCAGAAATATTAAGAATACAGGTCCCTTTTCTCCCTCTCCTTCATTGTACCAAATTGGCTCCAAGCTGTTTGTCAAAAATGGTTGCAAGACCCAAAACTTTCTATCCTTCTCCACCAATTGCAACACAATTCTTCAGTTTCTCCAGGGTAATCTTGGCACAATGAAGATCTTCGCTACAAAGGTCGTTTGTATTTATGCAAGCAATAACAACTTAAATCCACAGTGATTTCTGAACTTCATGCCTCACCCACAACCAAGCATTCAAGGTTTACCAAAACCTATGAACAAGTCAAATGTTCTTTTTTCTAGGAGGGTATGAAACAAGACGTCCACACATTTGTGGTTGAATGTGAGGTCTATCAATGCAACACGGGAGAAACTGTCAAAGATATGGGCACACTCCAACCACTTTCGATCCCCCCTTCTATTTGGAGAGATATTTCTATGGATTGCATTGTAGGCTTACATAAATCGGGCAATGAGTCAGTCATCATGGTGGTCATAGATCATCTCTCCAAATATGATCATTTTTGTGCTCTTCAACACCCATTCATAGCCTCCATAGTGGCTCAAATATCCATGGATAATATCTTCAAGATTCATGGCATGCCTAATTCTATTGTCTCTGACAAAGACTCCACTTTCACTAGCAATTTTTGGCAAGAATTGTTCAAACTACAGGGCACCCAATTGCATCTCATCACTGCCTATCACCCCCAAACAGATGTCCATACTAAAGTTTTCAACAAGTGCTTGGAAACATATTTGAGTTATTTTGCATATGAGAGGAAAAATAGGTGGGCTCAATGATTACCCCCAGTTGAATGGTGGTACAACAAATCTTACCATACAACTACTTGCATGACTCCTTTTGAAGAATTCTATGGCCAAAATCCCCCATTAGTTATGTCCTATATGTCAGGGGTCTCGAAGGTTCAAGAGGTTGAAAAACATATTACAGTCCGTGAGGCTATTCTTCGTGCCCTCAAAGACAATTTTCTCATGGCTCAGAATCGCATGAAGCAATAAGCAGATCAAGTTTGTTTCAAATGCCATTTTGTTGAAGGGGACCGGGTGTTTCTTCGACTACAAACTTATAAGCAGAATTCACTTAAGTTGAACACTGTAAAAAACTTGCGCCCAAATTTTATGGTCCTTATGCAGTGCTCAAGTGTGTGGGATTGATGACCTATCAGTTAGCTCTACCCATTCAGTTGAAGCTCCATCCTGTTTTTCATGTTTCTTACTTAAAGAAGGTGATTGGAACTAAGTGTCAAACTCAAACTAGTCTCCCTGAGTTGGATGAAGAAGGTTCCATATGGTTGCAGCCACAAGTAGTCATGGCCCAACGGGAGTGTCATCTTCATCAGCGCACCATCAAGGAAGTGTTATTCCAATGGAAAGATACAACTCCAAAAGATGTCACCTGGGAGTCGGCCACCATTCTACAACAATTTCCTCATCTCAAGCCTTGAGGACAAGGTTGTTCTTCAAGGGGGAGGGCATGTTAGGGACCTAACCTCCTGAACCCCTCATGTAGGTAGAATAATATAATTCCATGTAATAAAGGCCAATATTAATAAGTCCTAGCAATAAGGAAGAATAAGTCAAATGTAAGAAGACCTAATAGAAGCTCTCACTTCTAGAAGGATCTTCCTCTAGATTGTTCTTTTGGATAGATAGATTTAGTATAAATAGGAGTAGAGGGTATGAGAAATCTTATCTTGGATATTATTGTAATAGATCTCTTCTCTGCTAGAGGTTTCCCCCTCGAAGAGGCAAGTGAAAATTGCTATCATTAATCAAGGTGCTATTTCTGGTGTTATTCTGGTATTATTCTAGTATTGTTATGGTTATAGCATTGTTGTTCTACCATTTCTAGCTAAAATATTTATGTTCTGCATACTATTTTATATCTGGAATACTAACTGTGGAAGCCGTGAGCTCAGTGGGAAGGGGGGAAATTTTGGTGTTGTCAGAGGAGGAAGGAGAGTAACCTTTCTAGATAATCCTAAAATTGGAAATTGGTTGAATCATTCCCTTGTGATATCATGGCTTAGCACAGGGGTGGAATATTGTAGGAAGGCAATCTGTAGTATGGCCTAAGGTTGGGAGAAAAGACATCCTCTCTCAGTGAGTTGTTTATTAATATTTTACCTGAAAAAATAAGTATCTAACTTGACTTGTTTGATGTATGATAATGATGTAAATGTGTGGTTTCTGGTTTAATGGAAAATGTAAATGCATGTAAACATGAATTTAATTCTTGAGTAGTATGAAAGGTTATTTCTTGTTTCATAGTCAATCTAATAACCCATGAGAGTGAGCATGTGATGTATGAGTGACATGTAACCCATATGATCTTGCAAGTCTGGAGAGGAAAGTTTGTAGGATATGGACAAATCCTTCATTTGGACAGTGACATGAGAACCCTAGTGGTTGGGGAAGCCCTTTGTAGGTTGAGAAATATTAAGCCCAGAGGGATTCATCAGTCTTAGATGGAAATCTTGTAGGACATGGAAATATTCACCCAAGTCCCATATGAAACACCTCAACTTGTTTAAACATGGATTCCCAAAGCTCTTAGAATCCTAGTAGAACCTTAGAAAATACCAGAGAAGGAACATTGAAAGGTTTGAGTCTGGATTCAGGATGTTACCTTGAAGGAAACCAATGTTTTAAGATGGGAAGGTTCACCGTCGTTGATTCGGAGACCGTTGGTCGGATGATACTACCTTCAGAGTGACTAAAGTGAGGTTGTATTTGAACTCTGATGGAAAGATCCCTGAGTCAATAAGGACCATTGATCTATCGGAGAGCAACTAGGGTGAGTTATGAACTATTGGATCCAGTAAGGAGGTTGTCGAAAGAGGGGTCGTCAGAGGTCCACAAGGAGAGACAAAACAAGACTCCAACAATAGGAGCTTCGAGGACTGTAGATCCACCGTGAAGTGTCCTATGAGATCCTATTCGTTGGATCTATAAAGAATCACCTTGAAGCGGAGGATTTGAGATCCTTAAGGGGAATTGGTTGTAACCCTGAAAGACACAGTGTCTATCAGATTATATGAACAAAGATCATTTGATCTGTCAGAGAGTGTATGGTCAGAGTGAGTTGTTTGGAGTAGTTTGTGGAACCATTGTGGGGATGATTCGATGAAGAGAAACTCCGAGAATGAAGGAGGACAGTTGATTGGTGTGTGGGTGAGATCTAATCTTGGCCATAGATTTTGTGGGCCCCATTCGCTAGCATGTGGAATGGGCATTCAAATGGAGAGTAATTGTTGAGTGGGTGGAGACTTCAAAGTAATCATAGTTGTTGAAAGCTTGGGTCTGAGGACCATTAGATTTCTGAGGATGATCTGTCGAGATGTCACCTTCGGAGAAGAGGTCGACCTAGATAACTGGGCATTCCAATAGGAATGATTCTTAACACCCACAAATCATTGATAAGGGCGAGAAGTAAATCTAACCTTCTGATTTGGTGGTGCTTAGGTACCTGGTCACCTCAGTAACCTCTGTGAAGAAATCTCTCTGATAATTATTTAGAGTTAATATAGTTTTAGTTGTGATAAGAGAAGTCTTCACTCAAACCACTGATGAATCTATTAGCATGTCATATTAAAAAATAAGGAAAGTCAACATCCCACCAACCTAGGAGACGATTAGGAGGTGCAGTGTTATACAACCTCCTACATGTCCCATCTTCTTCTTCTTCTTCTTCTTCTCACTTAGCCAATGAAATTCACCCTATTGTGCCAACCTTTAATTTAACACAAACCATAGAGCTCCTTTACACTCTTTGTGAATGATTAATGAATGAATGTTTGATTGCATAACACCTCTAAGGTGTTAACTATTTATACAAGACTTGGCTTGCACTTTCAAGCCCTCCAAGTCTAACTGGACCCAAATTCCCACATTGCCAACTTTGGCCATGCCTAATGGTGCCTTTTCCCCCTTCATGAATTTTCCATCAGTTGTCCAACATCCAATAGTGCTACACTCAAAGTGCCACACTCTCAACAAGTGTACCCAACTATTCCCAATGTGCCCAAATTCCCTTGGTAATGCATCAAATGGATGTGTGCTCAATGGGTGTGTACCCAATGGATGTTCACCCAATGATTGTGCCCCATGATTTTTCTCAATGAATGCTTGTGCTCGAAGGAACTTATGTCCTTTGTTACAATTCCCAAGTGTGGACCGCCCAACCTCTGGGTCCACATGTAGCCCAAGCATACAAGTCTATAAAATCTAGTCAAGTTCTCGATGCCAATGGTACCTTTCATGCATCAAACTTGTAGATCGGACATGGTCATCTTCCATAACCCCAACTTTGCCTTGTTTTCACGAGTTTCATCCCAAGATTCTCTTGATGCGTCCAACAAGTGTAAGCTGACAAGGTTTACAATGCACTCAATATGGGCAAGGTTTCTTGACATGTCCATGGTGTACCTTTCCATCGTGCAAGGGTGCCAAAAACCGACTCATCTAGCCATCAACCTTCCCTTATGTGCATCTATATCACTCAATGACAACCAAGATGATCATTCCATGAAGGTGCTCAAAGCCCTTCAAAACTAAAACCTGGAAATGTCTAACACCAAATTGGTGTATTAGACCCCCTTTCTACGAAGGTATACATACCCTACCCCCCTCTGGATTTGAACTTGTGATCTCTTAAGAGGAAACACATGTTCTTAACCATTAGGCCCACTAAGGCTCTATTAAAATGATTTATTCATTTAAATATGAATTATGTTTTATAAAATTAATGAACTTTTAAAAATTAAATATTAAAATGATTTATTCTTTTAAATATGAATTATGTTTTATAAAATTATGTTTTACAAAATTAATGAACTTTTGAAAATTAAATATTAAAATGATTTAATCTTTTAAATATGAATTATGTTTTATAAAATTATGTTTTACAAAATTAATGAACTTTTGAAAAATTTATTCTTTTAAATATGAATTATGTTTTATAAAATTAATGAAATTTCCAAAATTAAATATTAAATATAATTTTAAATATTTACACCGATAGGCATATACCTATTCAAAATATCCATACATAATGAGACTTTAATCACGGATTTGAGTTCTATGAACATGATTTGATATGTTCAGAATATTCTACATCGTCACAATAAATGAAAAGCTACGATTTCGAGCATTAACTTTCTTGCATGACAAAACATGGCAGTTCATTATTAAAAAAGGTGATTAACATAATGAGCATAATAATGGTTGATTTATTAATTCTCACTTTATATATTGCTCCTGGTTTTTACTATGTGTAATGTAATGGGCATTTAGTTTTTTTACTATGTTTTTTCATTATTCGTGGGGTGATTGGGGCATCGTCTACTTTTGCTTCTTTAGCAAGTACTGGTGGGGTGCGTGGAGCATTGTCTTCTTTAAAAAATTATGCCCACCTAAATACAAAATGCGTGGATTCTCAATTTTTTTGTTTCTCAGTTTGATTTCTTTGTACTGGAGTTTTGTGATTTGCTTTTTGGCCTGGTGATCCGGATTATTTTCGGCACGAAATGAAAGTGGAGATATAATAGATAAATGCACAGAGATATCATGGATATCCAATAATATAACAGAAATGTATTAGAGATGCAACCATAAACACAGAGATACAATAATACACAATTTTCTATTAATGAGCGAAAATGTACAAAGATTGTAAAAATACAGAGTGAAAGACTCGCTAGAATGGTGGCAGCTTATCTCTGAGAAGAGATGTGACGGCTACTTGCATTCACAAGAAGATGATTTTACAATCAAGCTCCAAAGGTTTTTTTTATCATAAATAAAATCCAAAACCCTAACCTCGGAAGATGAAAAGCCAATAGTTTTGTGGAACCCATTTTGGGTAGTTTGGTGTATCAACTTCCCGGGGGCGTAGTTTTGGCATATGATCTCTGTTTGGAGCGTGCGATATCTCGTTGGAAATGTATCGTAGAGAATATTCATTTAGGGGACTCAATCAAAGCCTTTGGCTATCATTGAGAACCTCAATCCCAAAAAAAACTTCATTTAGGCCTTCAAAATGGCCCCAAAAGTTAAAAACTGCTAAAAATAGTAAATTACCAAAATTGGTAGAAAACTGTTTTGAGCCAGTTGAAAAAAGTGGGTGGTCACTGATATCCACCTGGATTAATCCTCCCTCCTTAGGAAGCAATGATCTCTATTTCATTGAGTGCCCAGGGGAGAGGGAAAAGTATTTGTTGAATCTGCATCTTGATGAGTTGCTTGCCTTGTTGGAGAAGTTGCGTTGCTTAGCTTGTTGAAGGTCGTCACGAACATGTGGCTAGAAGGGTTGGACCTTTTTAACCAGTCTAGATACATGAGATGCATGTGTGAAGAAGTAATCTTTACACTTTGTTGCAATCTTGTCGACCTGCTTCTGTTGGATAGAAGGTGCTTGGACCGAGGCTGCAGTGGTGTTCTTTTGTTCACGCTTGGAACAAACTTTGAAGAAGCTGAATTTTGTAGTATGAGATACTACCTTGCAGCATTGTTTAGGTGGAACAGTAGTCGGAACTACCTCTAGTATTTTGTAGAGATGACCCCCCAGAGAAACAATGACACTGCAGGGTCGAGATTCATAAACAGCATGGCGCTTCCACATATATGGTTGGCCCAAGAGAACATCACAGACATCCAGTGGGGAAACATC
>JASDQU010312933.1:8638-18721 GCA_032191745.1 Picea mariana | reverse complement strand
AGATTTTGGCATAGTAACAATCGTTGAGAAGAGATGTGTGAAATGAGGGAGGGGAGGATTTATTTTATACTTGGGAACCAAGATTGACCCCTCTTGGATGCTGTCCAAGTTTCATTCAATCAAGGTTCATTGAGCATCTTAAGGAGGGTGCACTTTTAGGGTTTTGGTCATGTTAGGGTTTTGGTAGATGAGTGAGGGGGTGAGGTAACACCTTTTTGACAAATTCCAACAACAAATTAGATTTAGGAGGGTGCACTTAGGGAGAGAGATCTTTTCCTTTATTAATCTTTGACTTTTCATGATTTTCTCTCCAAGGGGGGCGCAACTTCCCTAGGGGGGATGATGGAATGAGGTGATGACTAGGTGAGAGGGGTGTTTAAGTTAGGAAAAATATTTATCTAAATTAGGAAAGGGATTTAGAATCATCTCCCACTCTTTCTCTAACCTTTTTGCTTCATTATTTACAAAAATTGACATTTTGATTTTGTCAATTAAACAATTAAATTGCTGACTCTAGACTGACTTGGACTCCTCATGGACAATGACCTAGAAAAACTTGTCCAATTGAGTTGAAACTTGGTCCAAGGGTGTAGAGGGTCTCATTCCATTTATTTTGATTACAAATACCCCTATCAAAAATCCCAACGACCTAGTTTTTACATTTTTACATAAAAAATAATTAAAATTACCATTAAATGAGTAATTTTAAAAAATTAAAAAAACCTATCAAAACTCGATGGAATTCCGCAAGACTCTATAATATGTCTAGCATGGTCATTTAAAATATTCCTAGACCCTAGTTACCCATAAGGCTCGATCATTAGAACACCTTTTACCACTTTGGAGGATTATTGTGGGCGTGGAAAACTCAAGGGTAATTAAAAAGGTTGGTTAGGCTAAATTAATTACCTGAGGAAAAAAATACTCGATGAAATGAATTTCATAATGATAAATTCCTAGGCAACTAACCTAAAATGTTATCCATGCAGACCCATTACATTATTATCCCACGCAAGAGAGCGCAAGTTCTAGTTACAAAAAGACGTGTCGAGGCCAAAAATGCCTTGTAGAACCAGAAAGTCTTCAAACTTGTAGCGCCATCAAGTACATAGCTTCATGGAACATGTATTTGACCCCCTAGTTTAAATATGTGGTAAACACAATCATTTGGAACATTCAATCTTAATTTTCAAGAAGTTTTCATGAGATTCTCCTTAGAAGGAAAGGAAATTGAACTCTGAGGTATCCAAGGGAATACCTCTAAACTAATCAACTCTAACAACATGAAAAAATTACTCAAAATGGGACACCATGGTGTACTTTCACAATTGTGCTCATTGGATGTTAAAACATATAGACCTTTTGTTCTAATGGGTCTCCAAAAATTTATCGACAATCATTCCAAGGTATTTGAAGAGATTCCTAAGGGTCTTCAACTTTCTTAAGATCATGACCATGTTGTTCATTTTCAACCAGGAAATGCACCACATAACATTAGGCCTTTCAGATACCCATATGCACAAAAGAGTGTGATTTAGCATATGATTCAAGAAATGTTAGAGGTCAACATCATTCAACCTAGCCAAAGTGATTTCTCTTCACCAATGGTGATGATTACAAAAAAGGATGGTTCATGGCGTATGTGTCCATATTATAGCCAAATAAACAAAATGACCTTTAAATATAAGTTTTTTATTCCTTTCAATGATGAGGTATTATATGATTTGCAAGGAGAAACATTTTTTACTAACTTGGATCTCTGCTCTAAATATCATCAAATTAGAATGAGGGAAGAAGAAATTCCTAAAACATCCTTTAGAACACATGAAGGTCATTTTATTTTTTGTGATTCCATTTGACCTTACTAA
This sequence comes from Picea mariana, assembly GCA_032191745.1. Taxonomy (NCBI): domain Eukaryota; kingdom Viridiplantae; phylum Streptophyta; class Pinopsida; order Pinales; family Pinaceae; genus Picea; species Picea mariana. The sequence continues at coordinate 16,853 of JASDQU010312933.1, read as the reverse complement.
TGCACCTTCAACATTTCAAATCTTGATGAATTCTATTTTCAAACCCTCACTCAAAAAATTTGTGTTAGTATTTTTGATGATATACTAATCTACAACAAATCGTGGGAAAAACATATACAACATGTTGACATGGTGTTAAAACTTTTGGAAGAGAAACAACTATATGCAAAGCCTTCCAAGTGTTCTTTGAGGTTCAGAAAGTGGAATATTTGGGTCATATTGTATCTCATGAAGGTGTCAAAGTGTACCGCGACAAAATTAAATCTACGATGAAATGGGAAATTCTGAAAACCTTGAAGAATCTTAGATGATTATTAGGATTGACAGGATATTACCACAAGTTTTTCAATAATTGTGGTCAACTAGTAGCACCTCTAACAACGTTATTAAAAAATGAAGATTTTTCTTGGAGTCAAGAAGCAACCAAATATTTTGAAAACCTTAAGGAGGCTATGTGTATGACTCATATCCCGGCCACACCTAACTTCACAAAAACATTTATTGTGGAATGTGATGCCTCAAGACATGGAATTGGTGTAGTTTTAATGCAAGAAGGAAGGCCCCTTGCCTTTGAAAGTAACCATCTTAAAGGAAAGAACTTACTCAAACCCATTTATAAAAAGGAAATGTCGTCCATACTACATGCAGTTAAGAAATGGTGCCCTTACCTAATAGGAAGACACTTGAAGGTCAAAAAATCATGATAGTTTGAAGTACTTCTTGGAGCAATGATTATCTTTAGAAGATAAACATAAATAGGTTACAAAGATGCTAGGTTATGACTTTGAAATTATCTACAAAAGAGGAAAACAAAATATGTTGGAAAATGCACTTTCAAGGAAAGAACAAGACATAGAGGGTTCAATGTGTGTTATTTCTATTCAACGATCTGATTGGGTGGAAGAAGAAAGGATAGAATGGAAGTAATATCAAAAGCTATGAAAGATCACAATTACAAGAGGATCCAAGTGAATTAAATAAATTTTATGGACGAATGATTTATTTTGGTATCAATATCACTTATATTTATGTAAGAATTCTCAACTCAAACATAAGGTCCTTTTGGAATTACACGCTGCCCCTATAGGAGGACATTTAGATTTCTTGAAAACTTACCACGAGATCAAGAAGAACTTTTTTTGGGAAGGTCTTAAAACCGATGTTCAAAATTTTGTGGTTGAATGTGTGGTTTTCCAACAAAACGGGAGAAAATCAAGACCCAAAGTCTCTTACAAATGTTAGCTATACCAAGTCAACGCTGGGAAGAGGTTTCAATGGATTTTATTACAAGTCTACCCAAGTCTGAAGGAAATAATGTCATCATGGTATTAGTGCATCAACTCACAAAGTATGCCCATTTTTTCTCCCTTTATCATCCTTTTAAAGAAAGTACAGTAGCCACAATATTCATGGAAATAGTTAAGAAGCTACATGAATCCCTAAGATCATTGTAAGTGACAGAGATCCAATTTTGATTGGAAATTTTCACATTGAATTATTTTATGGTTTGGGTACTCAATTGTCTCACAAATCCTCTTACCATACTCAATCCAATGGGAAAAATGAGATTGTGAATACATTTCTAGAAGGGTATCTTTATTTATTTTCATCTGATAAAAAAATACAATGGGTCAAGTGGTTTCCCTTGGCAAAATGGTGGTACAACACATCCTTCCATACTTCATAAAAAATGTCCCCATTTATGGCACTTTATGGATATCATCCTCCATCCACAACATCACCCTTAAAATGACAAGCGAAGTTTCAAGCAGTGGAGGACCAAATATATCACAAGCAAGAGGTTCTCAAACTATTGAAGGAACACTTGGTTACATAAAAAAATATGATGAAACAACAAACATATCAACATCACAACGAAAGGGAATTTGAAATGGGAGATTGGGTATTTATGAGGCTACAACTATAAAAATAGATGTCCCTCAAGAAACAAAAGAAGGAAAATAAATTAGCACCCAAGTATTATGGTCCCTATAAGGTGTTGCAGAGGATTGGAAGTATGGATTTAAAATTGGAGTTACCTCCATCTTCACATGTACATCCAGTCTTCCATATTTATTTCTTAAAGAAGGTAATCGGTGACAAGATCTCAGTTCAAAATATTTTACTAGAGATCAATGAAGAAGGGAAAATAATATTATAACCAAAAACAAAAATTGAAACAAGGGTTAAGTAGCTGCGAAATCGAGCAATTATCGAGTACCTCATCAAGTGGAAGAACCTACCAATAGAATAAGCAACATGGGAAGATGATTTCTTCATGTAGAAAAAATCGTAGCTAATAAAGTGTTGAGGGAAACATGTGTTTGAAGGGGAGGGACATGTTAAGCCCCTAGAAAAATCCCCATGTTAAGCATAAAGCCCGATGTAAATCTGTATATATTGAGTTGTTGTATTTATATTGTTATATAATATTGTCATATATACCTTTTAATTGTAATTGTACCCTTGGTCTCTTATATATAAGTAGCTGCGAAATCGAGCAATTATCGANCTTATATATATATATATATATATATATATATATATATATATATATACCAAGGAGACCTAGTTTTAGGTTCATTTCATCTTGTACATTTGTTCTATTGTAGAAGAAGGTTTCTCCCTTGAAGAGGCTTCACATTCATTATTCCCTCTTTATCAAGGCATCGAGTTACTTCACTCTCTCCCTCTCTCTCTACTATTTTGGTCATTTGGTGCATAACAATAGTGCACAACAAACTTACAAAAATTTCGATTGAGAAATTTTCTAATCTTGCAGAATCCCAAATTTTTCTCCCCTCAAAGCACTAGGGAGAGAGAAGGTGGATTTTCCCGTTGGGTCGTTTTTGCCAAATTTCTATATCACATGAGTAGATCCTTATGAATTGATTACAAAGGAAAGTACAAAAATAGAACATAACTATCACTTGTTAGATATTGAAATCACTCCCTTTCCCATGTAAGTGCCAGAAATTCCTAATAACATGAGATTTTTGGCCCTTCTATCTCATAATTTCTCTGATACTGATTGGATTTACTACCTGTTATGAGAGAAGGGGATGGATTTGGTGCTTTATTCAATATTTCAGTAAAATATTTAGAGGGTTCATTGTGGACCTTGACCGTTGGCTCTAGTTATTTGACCACATCCTCTTCTTCCTCCTCAATTTCATGTGTAGCCTCTTATTCCTCCTCTTCATCTTATTATTCCTTTTATAATGATGCTTTAGTATCAATGTCTTTAGGAGATGGATCTATGTTATTATCGTGGAGTGTTGATCCAAAGTTGGGTTCTATTTCTTCATTTTCATATTCTTCCTCCAAATCTTCATGGTTTACCGAAGCTTCTAGATTCACAAGAAAATCAAATTGATTTTTTATTGAGAATGGTGATACCTCTTGAGATTCAAATGATTGAGACTTCTTCTATGCTGAGAATTTGCACATCTCCTTGAGACCATATTGAACTCAATATATTATCTTTTCTTTTTCTTTGGTGAAGGCTTCTCCTCTTAGGTTTTTGGATAAATTTTAGCAAAACAAATGTCCATAAGCATGACAAGTATTTCACTTAAATAGAATCTATTCATAATATAGGATCTGCTAAAGGTTCCACCCATCTATAGCCTCTGGGAGTCTATTTTCCAAATCCACCTCTATGCATATTCTTGCACACGAAAACAAATTTCCCTTTGGTTTTGTTCAGTCAATGAATATGCCCAGTTAGTTTCCAATATTTCTCATAGTGAAATCATCCCATAAAATTAATGGGAGATGAGGCAATCTAACCCACACTAGGGATGCAATGATTTCTTCTTCTATGTTGAAATCTAGAGACCATGGGGCCAGGTACATTCCCCTGGATCCCATGAAGTATGGCCTATAGTTGAATATAAAATATCGCTCTTTTTATTTTAAGAAAAATAAAAACAAAATATCCATGGCTGGAGAAAAATATGATATATATCCTTTGATCTTAGCATATCATTGCTCAGCCACCTAAGTCTCCACATATTTCAGACTTGGCCAAAGACCTATAAAATTTGCTATCAAAGAATTTTTAGATAGTATGAGGTCTTTCCTTCTTGGATCCAAATATGAGAGATATAGCTAAGGAATGGTTTTTATTCCTTTAACAAATCTCCTTTTATGAGGTTGTTTCCTCTTATGGGGGTTCAAAGATCTAACCAAGGAACAAAAATCCTATGATTTTGGTTTTTTAGTGTCTCCCAATTGAATTTAGTGGTAGATGTGAATTTTTTAATCCTTCAGTTGACAGGTCTGAGGAAAACCTCGTGCCCCCAAAAAACTCATCTCTTGGCTCCATTTCAAGTGGCGAAATTCAACCTACAACTTTTGTAATCCTCGAATCAATGGATTGAATGACATGAAACTGTTAAGCCCTAAATAGTGGCACATTACCCCTTAATTGGGGCATATTACATTAGTAATGTTATTTTATTTATTTTGGCTTGGGTCCATTAGTTGTAATTGTACCTCCTAGTCTCCTATAGATACCAAGGAGACATTTTCATTTGGAATCATCTTGTATTTGGACATTTATGTGGTGTATAAGGAGGTTGCCCCCTCAAAGATGCTTATTATCTGAATTTATCTCTTTTTCAAGGCGTTGAGTACTTATTGTGAGGTTTTTCTATGCTATATTGATATTTGGTTCTTAGCATATGGTATYAGAGATCAAGGTCTTGGGGGTTCGCTGCTACATCTAAGACACCTTGGAATTTTCGCTATAATTTTTTTATACGACATTTCAGAAGGAACCCCTTGGAGGATATTTAGTAGATGKATCAAGGTACGTTGGGTTCAAATTTTAGCTTCTGAGGCCTTATACTTTCRGATATAGAGCTTGTGTAAGATAGGGTTATGGAATCATCCTAAATTGAGTCATTGTGGAATTTTCACTATAAAATATTTTATGTAACGTTTCAGACCCTAAAATCTGGAGGATATTCACATAAATTATTAAGGTATTTTTGATAAAAAAATTCTTCTTCTGGTCATCTTACATTTGTAGATACACCCTGTGGAATATAAGGTATTTGACTAGTCCTGTCGACTAGTCTCAAGCAGGTGTTCCGGCTAAAAAAATCATAAATTATTCCTAGATTATCCAAATTGAGTGAGACCAGTTGCATTGGATAGTGGACAGTTTGTAGTATTTCTGGTACAATTTTCAGAATTTTATATCAATTATTTTGTGTGGGGCACGCTATACAAGTAAGATCTCTTGGAAAGGCCAAAAATCTGCAAGTTGTGAGGATGTTACCATAAATTCCACTTGGCACATCCAATTTTGATCAGACCTATGGCATTGAAGAGAAAAAATATAAGAGAACTACAAAAAATAATTTTTCTTACCCAGAAGGGCCGAAATTTTGGAGATACAACAGAATAAATATTGTCTAACAGAACCACCTCAAAATCAATGTTTAAAAGTGATACTTGGCCAACATGCCACCAAAAAAGGGAACTTCTACACAAAATAAGCCTCYAGATAGTCCTACTTGGACTCTTTATGAAGTTGAAGAAATGTATAGGGACATAAATGATTTACAAAAGAAGACAATGACACAATATGAACTACAAGGGACGATGGATGGTTTAAAAAGGGAGATCATGGAAGGATTGAAATATTTCCTCATAGAGAGGACACCTGAAAGTGAAAATGTATCCCATGAAATTCATGATGAGGACACAAGGAAGATGAATCAAGAATGGAGAAACTCCAACTTTGGGTTGAAGATCAACCACATTCCTAAGATCGATATGAGGAAGTTTGATGGCAAGGACCCAATCACATGGATACTTCAGATGGAGCAATTCTTTGATCTACATGATGTGCCACATAAACAAAAGGTACAAATCAGTTCTTTATATTTAGAACCCAATAAATTTGTGTGGTATCGATGGCTTTTTTCTCGCAAATCACTCGTCACTTGGAAAATTTTCATGGAAGAAATGATAGCACACTATGATGATACAAGGAGCAATACCTTCTTTAGCCAATTGATAAATCTCAAGCAAAAGGGTTCAGTTACAGAGCACATTGAGAACTTCCAAAGATTGAATATAAATGTAATAGATATTCCAGATGAGCACTTGATTGATGTATTCATAGGAACTTTAAGGGATAGCATTCAACATGAGGTTCTCCTTTGGGAACCCAAATCATTGGAGAATGCATTTAAGGTGGAAAGAAATGTTGAAAGAAAAAATATGGCTATGGCTACTAGAAGGACCACTCCTAACATCTATCGAGGGAATAATGCTCCTTCTTCTAAAACACCTCAACCTACAAGGTTGACACCTCAACAGTTGGAGGAAAGAAAAGCAAAAGGTTTATGCTTTAATTGTGACATCAAATACAGTAAGGGACATAAGTTTGGTGAGAAGAAATTATTCTACATAGATTGTGAAGAGGAAGAAGAACAAGAACAAGAACCATCTCAAGATGAAAACATAGAATCAATTTCTTCTGAAGAGTTGACTCCCACGATATCGTGTAACTCATTGGCTGGAATTAACACTCCTCAAACCCTCAAGATCGAAGGATATATCAAAAAGAAAAAGGTAATAGTCCTAATTGATTCTGGTAGTACTCATAATTTCATTCACTATAAACTAGCCAAAGCTCTCAATTTCTTTGTATATCCAGTGCCAAAGTTTCAAGTAATGATTGCAGATGGAGGAACTATCAATTGCTCAGGAAAATGCAATAGGATCAATCTTACTATGGGGGAATATGTAATGCATAGTCCAATGATTTCTATACCCATGGGTGGTGCTAATGTCGTACTAGGAATCCAATGGTAACAATCATTAGGAACAATGGATTTTAATTTTCAAGAAATTTTCATGAAATTTTCATTGGAAGGAAAAGAAATTGAGTTAAGAAGTATCATAGGGAAACCCAGTAAGGTGATAAGCTCTAATCGCATCAAAAAATTATTGAAAAAGGGGCATCAAGGTGTAATTTCACAACTATGTTCACTAGATGTTCAAACATCTAAGCCATATATTCCCCTAGATATTCAAGGGATCATTGATAAGCATTCCAAATTATTTGAAGATATTCCCAAAGGTATTTCTCCCACTCAAAATCATTATTGATGCAGATCCCTCCCCAGACCCGCAGGTCGGGATCCGCACAGGATCTTCTCCTTAGCCTGAGAGCTCGACTGACTCTTCTATTTCCCTTTCGGGAAATCTACCCACAACAACACTTTTGAGGAAATTCCTCTTTTATTTCGGGATATCGGACTTCGCGAATTCGCGAATCTTGTGGTCAAGCACCTTACCTCTCCGACCTCCGAAACCTGAAATATTCAATCACTTGGTCTTCCTGATGTCAATTTCGGCTTTTCGACTTTCGCGAATTCGAGAGTTGCGATGTCATGCAACTCTTCCCCTTGACCCCTAAACTTCCAATTCCTGATCTGCCGAAATACAGATATCCTGGTCTCCCTTTTCTCTTCGTGATTTCGGGGTTTCAACCACCGAAAGGCGCTTTTACTATACCCTCGAGATTCCCGAACCTCTGAATCCCATAATTCTGAAACTCTAAGGTTCCACTTTCAAGGAGATCAATGGTTGTGAACTCTCCCTTGATCCAACGTTCAGCGCAATTTTGCGTACCAAAAATTCAATATGATAACACTTGAATTCTCTGTCCTCTCCACCTTCCGATCTCCGAAGTTTCGAAATACCGAAATGGTACTTCTCCTTGTTGTTTTCCACAAACCTCGACAAGAATCCTTTCGGACTTCGGGTACTTGATGTGTCAAGATGCAAACATCTGACGGCCCCGGAAATCTTGATCCACGGTTGACGTTAATTTAGGATATCCAAAAGGATGGATCTGTCCTAACTGTTATCCCTCTCGCAGCTTCTGTAGATCCAACGATCCCTGCTGTTTCGAGATTCCTCCTCGAATAATTTCGACCGTCCAACCTCTTCCTCAAAGAACTTCTGCTCTGAGTCACCTCAGTAATCCTCCTCACTATGACTTGGCCTCTGCACGATGACCAAAACCCCTCTTCTGCTCTTCACACCTTGAAGACGCTAATTCTCCTGAGCTTCCTTTCACTAACTCAAATCTCCTATGAGATTTCTGCACGCACTCCTTGCAGCACTCTTCAAATACATCTAAGTATTTGAATCCTTTGACTCTGCGCAACTTCCTGCGATAGTA
>JASDQU010312929.1:2230-13419 GCA_032191745.1 Picea mariana | reverse complement strand
GCAACAACATTATATATGAGCTAATTTGAGATATTTATTGCATTGATATATAATACAAGGTCCAATTGTGAGCATTGAATGCTCTTATCTCTTATGCTTTGTTGAAGAAGTGATGTAAACCATTTGTCTCTTTTTTTTGGGCCATCATTGACTTCGTCAATAATAGCATTGATCATTTGCTCATATATGTATTGGAAGATAGTTATTGATTTTATGAAGTACTAACCCACTGCAAGCACGTATTCTAGTTTTCTTTGTCTTGTCTCGCAAACAGGTGCATCATCGGTGGATCTTTCTCCTTGACTATCTCGTACTTGGCTGTAATCTGTGAAAGGGAACCTATTACCTTGATCCATTACCCTTAGCCCTTCTTAAACCCAGATTACATAGGGACGTTTCCCTTGGACTAGCCCTCCTAAATAGAAAGAGCCCCCCATCGAGGTGACAATGGGTGGGGAAGCTCCTGTTACGCCGGTTTTAAGCCCTGACTCAAGCTATCTAAACCTTTCCTACAAACCGTGCGATAACAAGGCTAAAGTAACATCATCATCTTCGGCATGAAAGATGAAATAACATCATCATCATCATAATCATCTTCAGCAAGGAGCTGAAGTGGCATCATCATCATCATCTTCAGCAAGAAGCTGAAGTGGCATCATCATCATCAACTTCAGCAAGAAGCTAAAGTGGCATCATCATCATCAACATCAACAAGAAGTTCAAGTGGCATCATCATCATCATCTTCAGCAAGAAGCTGAAGTGGCATCACCATCATCAACTTCAGCAAGAAGTTGAAGTGGCATCATCAACATCATCTTCAACAAGAAGCTGAAGTGGCATCATCAACATCTGCATCAACATGGATTAGTATAACACTAATACATCATCATCAATAACATCAACAACACAGCACAAAGGCTGGAGCATCATCAACATCAGCACTAGGCTGAGAGTCTTCAGCACGAGGCTGGCATCACAACACGAGGCTAGCACATGATCACAGTACGAGGCTGGCACATCATCACAGCACAAGGTTGGCATGGCATTAGCAGGAGGCTGGCATCACGGCACTAGGCTAGCACATCAACACAACACGAGGTTGGAATATCATTAGCATGAAGTTGGCATCACAGCAATTAAGATGGCACATCTACACAGCACGAGGCTAGAATATCATTAGCACGGGGTTGGCATCACAACAATTAATCTGGCACATCATCACAACAATTAAGTTGGCACATCATCACAGCAGTTAAGCTGGCACATCATCACAACAATTAAGCTGGCACATCAACACTACTCCCCCTTTTGAGGGAGGTCCTTTCGGACTATACCAAGCTTATCTCGAAAGTGCTCAAACTTTTCACGAGATAGAGGCTTGGTCAACACATCAACAACCTGTTCATCTATGCTAACATATTGGAGTTTTATGGCTCCTCTCTGCAACATATCACGAATGAAGAGATACCCGATCTCTATGTGCTTCGACTCATCATGGAACGCAAGGTTCTCCATCATCTTTATACAACTTTGGTTATCACATAGGATCATGGTGGCTTCCATCTCCAGATCAAATAGATCTGTCAACAACATCCGAAGCCATATGGCTTCACAACTGGCGGAACATGCAATAATGTATTCCACTTCTGCCGTGCTCAGAGCAATGTTGAATTGCTCCCTACTATGCCATGAAGTCATGGCTGACCTCAGACTGAAACAACATCTTGAAGTGCTCTTTCTATCATAAACACTTCCATCTCAATATGAATCGGTGTAGCCACTCAGTCTGAAGTCATGATCTTTAGTATAATAGAGACCAAAATCCAACGTACCCTTAAGGTATCTCATCGTATGTTTTGCAGCAACAATGTGAGCATGTCTGGGTTCTACCAGATACTGACTCAAGGCAAAACATGTATCTAGCCCGGTATTCGTCAGATACATCATTGAACCAATATGTCTATTCTGGGTAGCATCAACCAATTCTGACGAGGTATCTACCAGGAGCTTCAACTTTGTTTCCATGGGTGTGTTCATGGATTTACATTTCAACATGTCAAACCTCTTCATTTTAACTGCATACTTCCCTTGGTTAAGGAAGATCTTCTCTGTGCTCTGCCAAAGTTCAAGACCTAAGAGATAATGCATTTAGATCTTTTGTCAAACTCTGTAGCAAGCTTCCTCTGCAATCTATGATGAGCTTTTGTCAAGAATACATCACCTACATATAGTAGTAACATCACTGGCTCATCATTCATAACCTTGAGATAAAGGTTAGAATCAACTTTACTCTTTGGTAACTCCCAAGCTCTTCAGGAAACTGTAAATCAAGCTCTAGGAGCTTGCTTCAATATGTACAGAGCTTCCTTCAACTTGCGGACCTGAGTCTTTCTATGTTCAATCTTCAAACCAAATTTTCACATTATATTGTACCAATCTGGTACACTTGCTCAACTGCAACTCAATCTGCACAAACATGTGCTAGCTCTATGTGCTTTCTGCAAAGCACTATTTGTCTCACTGTCTGGGAGTATGTCTTCTACTCTCTCTGCAACTGTTCCTTCTGGAATCTGGGACTCTGCACCTGCAGTTGCTCTGAGGCTGAGAATGACTGCTTCATTCTCACTGTGGCTGCTAAAATCTGAGAGTAACTCCTCTTATTCTATCACGGCAACAGTTTCATCTGAAACAGAGAGTGGCTCAATAACTGATACTGAAGCTAGCTCTTCTTCTTTCATGGANCTTGATTTTAAATATGGGGATTGCTCCCCCTGCATCTCATACTATATATGAATCATGGTTGTTCTGGTTGTCTTCATAAATAATGGAACTATTTCTTCAATAACTGGAGTAAGTGTCTTATCATAGTCTTCTCCCTCTTGCTGGGAGAATCCTCTTAGACACACATCAAGCTTTGTACATCTGCAACATGCTTGATCCCTATAGATCAATCTTGGAAGTCAATACCGACTTCTCTTCTAGTCTTACGGAAGAATCCATATCCTAGTCTTTATGATTGGCTTCCTTCTTTGTCACTGAAACAAGGGAATCTTCTAGGAGATTTAATATCTTCTAGGAGTCTCTGAAGTTATGATCTAGTCTTCTCATGTCATATGTCTCCCAATCCTGGAAGTTGTCTCTCCATCTGATCCTTTCTGAGATCAAGCTTATCCTTGATTTCTTCTGAGTCTACAAGGACTTCATCATCTCTTTACAGGGTATACTTGGTGTTGAATACCAAGTCTAAATATGAAAGACTGAGTCAGGCTTCAAACGAGTTCTGGTTCCGATCAAGGTGGCTTCATTAACCTTTGAACAATTCTACTAAGAGTTCTTGTTCTAATGTTCGGTCATCTTTAGAGCCTTCTGCTCCTTACAATCAATGTTCATATGAGATACTCTGAATCTCAAAAGATAGCTTCTTCTTCATCTTCTTTGGCACTTGAATGTATATGGTCATGTACATAGTCTGCTTCATATCTCATCTAATCTGTTGCCTTCTGCAACCTTCACTATAGCTTCCTCAAGGTTATCACCTGTGACCTGAACAAGGTCAACAAAACAACAACTAAGAATAATACTCTTTTGATAATAGTGGATAAAACAAAGACACGAATAATCATCACAGTAGCTCCTTTAGAGCTATCACTTGTGACCTCTCTGAAGCAAAGATCAACAGTAAGAAATACAATACGAAATGAGGTCAACACTCTTCTAGTGTTGTGATCAAGCATTCCTCTATGGTAACCTGGAATCAACACAAGAAGTTTCTCCAAAGGAGATGTTAGTTGTATCTGTTACATTAAGCATTTATCTCAATATGCCCACATGCTACCAAGTATAATACTCTTCAAAGACTGCTACCTCAACTATAGTGTTTTCTTGACACTTGCACGTTTTGATTCTTATCAACTTAATCAATCAAACCTGGAACCTGGAGTTTTGTTCTCAAGAATGTGTGTGTTGCTTTTCTTCTAAGTCTCCTTCACTCAAGATGACAAGTGCTTTCTTCAAACTATCTTTTGTACTAGGACAATATGCTATCTTGACAGAAGGTTGGGTTAGAGAGTAAATTCTATGATCTCAACTTTAATCCATCTAATACCTTGACTTTAATTTTGACCAAAGGTTAGTATGATGGTCATAGCTTCAACATGCAACCAAAATCAAAATAATTTCATAACAAACAGATGCATATCAGAATAATCAAACCTGGGTTGCATTATTCCTCTGAATGTGTTGGATCTTGAGATCCTTTTGGATCTATGGAAAGAGATCCCTTCTCCTGCAAATACCCTTTAAAACTTAACAATCTAAACATATGTGGGTACATACCTCATATAGCATTTGCAGGCAGTGGCACCGTCTGGTAGCAGTGGTAATAATTACCAACTCTTAAAAACTTCAAGGGTGACTGCAATTGGTGCTACAGCTGATACTTCAACTAATACTGCAACTGCAATTGATTCTGAGACTGCAACTGCAAGTGCAACTTATTCTGAGACTGCAACTGCAACTGCAACTTAAGGTTTTATTGGGAAACCCTAATTTTTCAAAATTCAAATTTTGAAATTCTGATCCAGGCGATAGATACGCTGAGCCGAGGCAAGTAAGCTGGCGCAGTCAGATTTCTGAAAATCCAAATTTTACCCCCTCAAACTTGACTAGTAGATTTCTGGACTGGTGCTTCTGGTTTTCTGGTACTTCTGGTAGTTTTGGTTTTCTGGTACCGGTGAAAACTAGGGTTTCACTTTCCGAGAGATCTACCCACTGAAAAGGTGCACTGAAGGTGCCAAAGAATTCCTTGGGTTAGGGCACATTTTTCTAAATGGTTTTGAGGCTGAAAATCTTCTTCAATAAAAGGCCCTAATTTTCATGTACGACAACAATGACGTTTTTCTTCTTCTTGTGAAAGATGCTCTCTTCAGCTTAGCTCTGATAACATGTTAGAGTTTAAGCTATTATTAGGTTTCTTTTCAATTCACTAGATAACCATAGGATAGATAGGATCACTGAGAAATACACAATCACAAGAGACACATCATTTATCCTGGGAAACCCTCATGGGGGAGAAAACCCAGCAAAAACTTCCTTAATATATAGATAGCTAATACAATGCCAAGAGAATAAACCAAACAATACAAGAAGTCCTCTCTCAAGTATGTGCCTCTCTCTCTCTTCCTTCTTCTCTAACTGCAGCTCCAAACTTGCACTCTGATGAACAAGTGAGTGAGTGAACAGATGAGGCGCTAGCCTCTCTTATTTATACAATCTGGTAGGCGCTGAACTGAAATGTCTTTTCACTGGCAGGGCCGACTTCTCAATTTGGGTGGTTATAACCACTTTAATATATTCTGGGGCCGACTTCTCATTTAGCCTATTACAATTAGGGTTTGACCAATCTGCAAAAGGGGATTTGGTCATTTTACAACACCCGACATGATCAATCCACAAAAGGGGATTGATCTAATGAATAATACATCAATAATAAATAGAATACTCTTTGCAGTTACAATATTTCAACAGTCATTAGTTGACCTATTAGTTGCTTTTCCTACTGATATTTTTGGGTATTGAATGAACCAAGCATTTATCCATTTGAAATGAAAGCATTGGTGAAAATAAGTTTAGAATATAAAAGGAGAACTGCGTTAGGTAAATGAAACTCTCGACATTTCGATCCCAAAGCTGGGAATAAGTTTGTTCAGGCAAAGGGCAAGAAATGTGTATAATAATACACTACAAAAGGAAGCACTTGTAGAAATCTTGACAATAATAAAAGAAAAACATTAAATGTCTGGAATGGCTGGGAGTAGAGAATGTTTCTTGGTGGAGAGAAAAAGTAAACAAACTGATTTAGTAAGTAGATTTGTATGATTGGCTGATTGACTACGAGATATAGTCAAGGAACCAGAGATTGTCAAGGAAATAAATTGTAGGTGTCAATTCCTGTTTAGGTGCTTACACATCAAAAGTTGATGCTAGTTGCCTTCAAAGATTTTATCTCCTTTTATTATAACTTATGGAGTTAAGGGAGTTACCTCTTTGTTTCTTTCCAAGTGATTGAAACATGCAAGATTCAAACCCTTGATTGCAACTCTGAATCTGGCCACAAATTCAGAAAGCAAACCTTTTGAACAAATAGTGATAGAGACTAGTCAGTATTATCTAGACTGTGTAATCCACGTGTTTTATTGAGATCTGTGAGTCTAGTTCTGTGCTTCTCTTAACAATCATATGTTGCTGAAGTTATACTTCTCGAATTATCACGAGGCATTATGTTTCTGTTCTATATTTTGTAGTTTCTTTCGAGCTTAGAGAATTTATGTAGCAATCGAGTGCTTGATCCTGAGTTTATTCATTGTGGTAGTGGTGCTGATAAATATTTAGAACATCTTGCTTTTGATTAAAGAAAGCTGTTCACTGCTTTTGACAGTGATCTCTATTAATGGCATTTCAGACCTTCGAGGAGGCAGATACAAAACATGATGGAAAGATTGACAAGGAGGAGTGGAGGAGTCTTGTTCTGCGACATCCTTCACTTCTGAAAAACATGACACTTCAATATCTCAAGTAAATATGCTTTCTGCCTATTGTCCATTTGTTGATATTGATTGTCTTTAATTAGAACTTATGGTTGTTTTGAACAATAACAATGTACACCATATTTAGACTTTTGTAGTAGATCATTTGTATTTAGATTTTAGGCATAAAGCTCCATGCTACCATTATTAGTAATTGGCTATATTGCATAGACATGTGAGTAGATCTAGTTGGATATGGATATTTAATTGCCATTTCAGAAAGCCACCAAACTGTCAATGTCATTAGGTGAGCCTACTTTCTCTATAAATTCTATCTTACTTCCTTGTAAAGGAAAGCTGGAGTTGTAAGTGATCTCTTATCTACTTTTCCATCTTTTATGAGCAAGTTATTGCTTCTTCCATGTTTGTACTTCTTATCAGCCTTTTTATAACTCTAGACTCTTTTAAGTTATATGAACAAGTTCTTTATGCTTTTATTAAAATATTCTCCCTTCTCATCTTGGGAATATTAGTTGGTATCAAATCCTAGCTGTTCCTAGATGCCCATTACCATGACCTACATATCCTATAGTGGCTTTGGAAAATATCTGAGGAAATGTGTCATTTCCAAAACCCATACCCATTTCAGAAGCTTTTGTTGTACGTGTGTTTCATGCAACATGGTATGTATATTTATAAAAACATTCATATATACACATAAAATTATATATTTACAGGTATATAAAATTTGAATATAGATATATAGATTATCATATAACCCCTCTCTCTCTCTCTCTCTCTCTCTCTCTCTATATATATATATATATATATATATATATAATCGTATTTATATTGTTGATAAATTTTATTGGTGCCCCAATTTACCCTTGGCTTGGCTTTAGGTGTGGGTCCATTATGGTTCATTCTTTCCCCCATTTTTGAGTTATGTGTTCGCCTAAGTCAATTTGTGTATTATATTTGGGCCCACACTTTCCGAGTGTAGGTTTATAAGTACACATTCATTTGCGTCATTTGTATCAAGCGACACATCAGATTGTATAAGTTATTCTCTTGTAATATTTTGGATCTGGGAAAACAAATAATATTTTATTGTACGAGGGAGTTTGAGCTCAAACCTATATAAGGGTTTGCTCACTCTATTTGCAAGATGGATTGGATTAGTTAGACAATAAAAGAAAGGCCTTTGTCTCAATCATACTTGTGTTATTTGTCTATCGTGGTAACGTTTTCAAGGTTTCATTGGAAAGGGCTAGCAATAATGCTTGTATGTAATAGGATATAGTGGATGTAAGAGAAGCATATTTTTATACTTGGAAGAGATTATGAGGTGAAGTTATTTTCTTATAGTCTTTACTCATTTAATCCTAGATCTAGGGTATTTAGTTTAGCAAAACTTGACTTGATTTCTAGCTATACATTAGGATAGAATAGGAGCTATTTCTTGTTACTTGAAAAGTTGGTAAAACAATCTTTTCACCACCAATATTTTGAAGCATCCAAATGTTTTCTTGGGGGAATTTGTTGGGTAGACTCATGGTTGCCCAGAATCCCAAGGCCTAATATAAGGATCAAGCCTCAAGAAATGTCAAGTGTGACCCCATGGCCCAAGCAAAGAAGGCATTGGTATCCTTTTACTCATCACCCTAAGCCCATACATTTTTCATTCTTTCAACAATCTTGTCGCTAGGTTTTCTTTGTGTTAGGATATTTAAACACTTAGGAGTTATTTAAGATCAACTTGGTCTAATGTGTCGTTAGGTTAAAGTGTGTTTCTTTAGTATGCATTAGTATGCATTTGTAGTTAGGTGATCCGATGGTCACGATATGTTCCCGACATAGAATGATCCGATGGGTCATATTCTCCTCAATCTTAACGACTACATTGATCTGTGGCTTAACACCCGATTGGTCCATGATCTCTATTTAAAGACCATGGAGGATCATTTGCTGATGATCGATTGTGAGAAACTCTCTTGTAAATCTCTCTATAATATTTGTTTTTGCATTAATAAATTGCTCCAAGTGGCCACATTGGTTGGGGTCGTGAATGTTTCCCCATAGGGGTTTTACCACGTAAAAACATCGGTGTGTTGATATTTGATCTGGTTGTGTGAATGGTTGTCGAAGGTGTTCGTCCTTTGTTGGAATACCTATGTTGTCGAACATGATATCATAGTGCATTCGAGGACCCGCTCCTGTTGTAGATCGAGATCGTGAAGATGTGTTGTTGCATATCTGGTTTCTTCCATTTCCGTACATTTATGGGCTGCTAGGATTGTTCCAATGCGTCTGAAGTTTTTGTTTCGGTTAGGAACGCCTTTCGTTTCACTTGAAAAGGTTTCCGTTTGCCCAAGATACGACCATTTCAGTCAGATCTAGAGGTATAAAGCCTGAATAAGCCCTTTTAAATTTTTACAGAGATAATATTTTGGTTTTATTTCAGTTTTCTGTTTTTTATTTCCAAGTTGCTACTCTTTTTGATCTGCGTATGCTCTTTTCCCTGTGCTCCGTGCGATCTCAATAAATCAGAAATAGAGCGGAAAGGGTTTCCCTCTCTACGTATACTCTTTGTTGTGGGCTATGTGCGATCTTAGTAAATAAAAAACAGAGGGAAAACGTGCATTTTCCGGGTAAGCTAACCGAGATCTAACCCTTGTTTTCGTCGAGAAGTGAAATTTCTTTCTTGTGTGAAAATAGTTCTTTTTGAGCACGCTCTCCGAGGCCATCTTCAACAACAATAACAACACCCCCAATCCTCCTTAACAATATAATGTGTTTTGCACTAGCTCACTTGATTAAAAATTGTTTTATTAAGTAAGAGAACTTGAGTTCAAGTCTCTTTTTTGTTACTTTTTTTTTAAACAATTCATGCATCCATTGTAAAGTGTATTTCACTTAAATTATAAAATTGAATCACTGTAAATAGCTTTAATATTTTATTTAAGTTATTTATTTTTCATTCAACTCTCATTTATAAAGTAACTTCATTATAAAAGTGATCCCCGCTTATTCTATAAGGGTCACTTCATAAGCAACTTATTTGTAAAAGTGAAGTTATTAGAAGGAGGGGTATCACCATGTGGACCAACTTCTACTTGCCACGTGGCTCTTTGGTTACTATTTATGCCTTTTTTCAAAAGGGCATAGCTTTCACATCCAAAGTCTGTTTTCAATGCTATTTTTTCGAGAGCATTCCAGCTCAATGATCTTTTTCTTACCAATACCAACTACTTCTCATGGAAATCCCATATGGAGCTTGTATTAAGAAGTAAAGGACTGTACTGGATTACCTTGGGAAAAGAACAAGAACCCACTGATGATGACAAGTATGCCAAATGGATTTATAGGAATGACAAAGTGCGTGGACTAATCAACATGTCCATTGAAATATCTTGATCCAATGGATCTAGATATACTCTATTGAAATTGATGCCTCGACTCTCAGATTTGATACTCTGGGGGTTTCTGGACGCATTTTAGTTACTTTTTTTAATATGCGTGGTGATTTTGCATGTGTGTGTCATATAAATAAGTTGTTTGAGCAAAATATATGATGCATGCAAAATAAAAGGAACCAACACAACTCAATAGCATGTATTATGGAAAATAGTAGGAAATACAATGTGCATGTAGGAAATATAGGAACTACTCATCAACTAGATCTCATAAGAGTTTATCGTCGCTGACATACAATGAAAAACAACAAGAAATACCCGTATACAGAAGATCGGGAAGAATCGATAACATGCATGTATAGATCTATTGTATGCAATCTCGGATACTCACGAGTCATGACAACTGTTGCAAATGTCGGTAAAGTTTGCCCTGTTGGTGGTACTCGTCTGATCTTACTAGAAACTGTCCCAAATGATGTGCCCTGACCTCATAGCTCCTCCTGGTGACTGTCAGATTGAAGATCAGTCCTATCCTGATCTAACTAGTGAAATATCCCTGATCCGGCTGATCAAGATATTCGCCACTGTTCTAATGCTCTGGTGTGCAGATTTGATACACTGGGGGTTTCTGGATGTGTTTTAGCCGTGTATGTGAGATGTTCTTCGGTTATTGTGGTTGCATGTTGGTTATTGCAGGTGCATGCGGGTTATTACGTGTGCATGTTGCATATTTAGTGTTTAACAATAATAAAAGGATGCATGCAAGAGTATAGAATGTAAACTGCTCAATATCATGAATAATAACGGTTCAAGCATGGAAATACAATAGCCTACTAGAAAAATAGAATCTAGACGTCAGTCAGATCTCCTGGATCTGTACTGGAATACAATCAAATAACAAAAATACCCGTGATCATAAGAAGATAGCAGATCTGATGCATGCACGGATAGATCGGCAAAAATGTGCGATTCCGGCGAAATACGGTAACCGCTACCAGCTGGAAAACTCGATCTGAAGAACCCACCGTCAGAATGTGCTCGAAACTGCTCCAATAGATGCGCCCTGGTCTCTATACTGGAATGGACGTCTGTCGGAACTCGAATCGGACCTCTACAGCACTGGATCTGGACCCCTGGGGGGTTTGCGCCCCTCCTTGGACACTAAATGCGCCCCAAAAGATTCCACCGTCGGAATCAGCTGCTATATGGCTCAAAACGATCGTCTCGTCAAATGATGAAATGGGTCGG
>JASDQU010312928.1:0-13418 GCA_032191745.1 Picea mariana | reverse complement strand
TTTGATGCAAGCTGATAGCCACAAGATTTGTTGGGTCTCCTAGAACTGTTTTGATTGTCTTAAGGCAGACCTGAATTTAGTAACAGGAAAGGGAAAGTCGTGAAAGGGACTATGGCTAATTTTAAAAAGAGTATCTGAGTTTGAAAAGCTTTTCAAGGTAAAAAACGAACACTCTTTCCCCCTTCGATACCCTGTTCTCAGGAACCTTTTTGCCTGATCGAAGCTATTGACTCCATTTACCCAATATTGGCACATGGTCTACTGTTCTTCCCGCCTTACAAGAAAATGGGATCCCTAGTTGGAGCCTATGTTGGAGCCGCCTTTGTTTTTTCTAGCCCGTCTCAAATTTCATGTCTTAATGCACGAAATCGAAAGATGGTTTTCATATTTCCCATCTGTGGTTTCAAAATCTCTGAAGTCTTATCATGCAAGCAGTGATAATTGTCGTACTCTTGAGGTGAGTTCTGCTTTTCGTAAAAGTTATCCTCTTTTTGTTCTACCTTGGGATTTCGTAGGTTGGATGCTATAAATCACATAGTTCACAAGTCCTGAGCAACGAAACGGCAAAATCGCTTTAAAATTTTACCCAGGGCAGTAACGGTAGTAAAATTTTTCTAAATCATGATTAAACATCATCGGTTTTTCGCGCCTCAGCATTCACTAGATCCAAAAGTCTTATTTTCATAACCCCAATAGCCGAAACCATGAAGTCCTTATTTTAGTAACCCGTGTCAAGGTTAAAGGTAAAATTTAAGCCATGGTTAAGTTCTGCCAGCAATTCGCCACTCAACGTTTTCTCTTTAAAAAGATACACTGTCCAAGCCCCGACTCGTGAAGTCACGATAAAGATATGAACATAATTAATTAAACACTTAATCTGAGTTTATATTCCCTTTTAATTAAAACATATTATCGCGATCTCGCGGTATCGCAGCTCGGCATGCAAACTTCCCAGAAACTTACCTTCGAAGCTCCGAGTCGCGACATGGCGAATATAATAATTACGTAATTAATTAAGTGCCTAATCACGATTGCATTTTTATTAACCAAAAATCAATCATCGCAAATTCGGGGGTTAGAGGTTCAAAGGGTTAAAGCAAAATTCTCGATACAATGAGTACCGAAAGATTAATTAACTTTGGTAAAACTGGATTAATTAAGCTAAATCAATATCTCCCGTGTTTTGATGCTTGCACGATTTACGAGGCAGTCTTAATTCTTCCTTACACCAATTGACATTTCAAACCGCAAAAATTTATGGCATTAATTAGAAATAAGGTGAATCGACGAATAAAGATTGGGTTTCTATTGCTAAATTTATTTCTAAACATGATTTGACAGATTTGTTCTAAAAAATACCAAGTTTTCGAATATATAGAGCTGTTATTTGATGTGACAAGTTCATTTCTATATTACACAGAGCACACTTTCTCAACGAGCTAACTTCTATATGTATACATATTTTTATCGCAAAAGAGCTAATGCAGGATCTCCATTCATGGCCCCGCAAAAAGCATCCAAAGCCAGTGTTGAGGTTTTGGGACAAGGTTTAGACAATGTCACTAATACTTCACCTCGAAGTGTCGACTCTCTCCCGAACTGGTCGTTCGTTTCTGATGTTCTGCAGGCTGAATTAGTAGATTATTCCGATGATTCCAGCGACAATGAAAAGGATGATATAATCACCAAGTATAAGATCGTCATTCAATCAGGAATGCATAAAGTAGCGGCCAGGCCACGACTACTCCCTTATTATGATATGGTCCAATGGGCATTAGAATATGTGGACATACCAACCAGAACCATCATGAATGAGCAGAAGGTCACCATCGAGACTTTCAGGCCTGAACATCTGCAAGCTATGTACAAGTTTCCCATAGCGTCCGACCTTACATATGATGTCAAATTCTTGGAAGAGTTCAAACATAAATAATGTGTGTAGTCTGACAAGACTATGTCTAGCTTAATAAGAGATTAGGTTTCACACCCTGCGAAGTTCAGGGCAGACAATCATGGTATATATTCAATAGCTTCCTTGGAACCACAGTTCAAGTATGTAGCTATGATAACATGAAAATTATATGGGAGAGAGGACACCTCACATTTCTTTCTTCAATGGGTGCCTCTAATATATCGAGTCGTCGAAGGTTGTTCCTTCGACTGGGCAAAAATGTTGTCTGATAGCTTGACCAGTCGGGTTACAGAGTATCGGGCACAGAAAGAGAGCGGCAAGATTTCTTCATTTTTTATGTCTGCATACATTATGGACGTTGTGTGTTTTCTAACACCATTTCCCTTAATGAGCTGGAGTTGGACTCCAGCAAAGGACGAGCCCATCCATGTCTATCATTCGAAATTTTGCGAAAACAAAGCGACAGATTTTGTATATGAAATCTTCAACTGGGTGATGGTACCGCTGCATGTCACTATTTTCGGCCACCCGCCACCCAGGATCTCGGACAGTATAGTGACGAATTTGAGCAGCATAGATGACTGGTATGTAGAAGCTGAATTCTCATACCTCAGAGTTTTTGGGGCTTTTGTTCCCCTGCATGCATTACTATTATTCATTCTCGACAAGCTGGCTTGTCATGAGTTTGCTAGACAAATAGTAATCGGTGGTATAAGTAAGGAGCTTAAGGGATACTCAAAAAAGGTATGGCCACCTTTTTCTGTTCATTTAAATTCATATTCTTTGTTACATTTCGAGCATGCTAAAGCTGAGGCAGCAGCCCTAGAAGACCTAAAGTTGGTCCTTATTGAATACAAGAAGCACGATCCGCAAAGGGTCATGAGTAATCATTTGGCCAGTTGCGGACTCAAGAGATTTGAACACAAAAATTCAACTTCGGATAACATTTTCTGAGGCACAAGATCTTATGCCGAGATTTTAACTCGGATACAAACCTTGGCACCTGAACAGAGGGCCAATGTTCTGAAATTCCAAGAACATTGATGCAGTTGTCTTCCCGCAGTATTATGAGGTGAGAATCTGAGTACAGCGGAGGTGAAATAAAAAGATGCTGGAGGCTCCAAGGATGTGACTCCCCGTCAAGAAAAACACCAAGACAAGGGAGAACAAACTAAGAGTCTGAAAGCAGAGATAAAGACTCCCGACCCACCGAAGAAGCTGACTCTGATTACTACTCCAAGACAATCAACAAAGCAAATCGAAGATCCTATCACATCAGTTACTCCCTTGCAGTCAACTGAGGGAAATATTGACGCAGGGTGGATCTTCAATGAAGAGTTGAGGCCTGTAAGGGTCGAAGAGCTCTCCCCAAATGAGTTCTTCTTCGATAAAAAGAGAAAGGCAGTGGTAAAGAGAGAATTCTATCAGGAAGGGAAGTCGACAGTCAAGAAATACAAAGTTATGACTGATGGGAAGGACAAGAAGAATGAACAGTTTGCCACAGAAATAGCTGGGACATTAGCACGATCCGCATNTTTTGAAAAACTAGATGAAACAAAAAAATCACCTCATCAAAACCCTGGAAGCCAGAATAGCCACAGCAGCGGAGGCTGCCAAAGACCAGACGAGTGTAGGAATAGAGCAAGCAAGGTTGGCTGATAAAAGTGAGATAGAACTGCTCAAGACTAAACTCGAACAAGCACATCTGGTGGTTCGGAATGGTTAGATGCAAGCGGGAAAGCAACAGGATTTGATCGAACAGCTACAGGCTAGAGTGGAAATCGCAGAAAGTAAAGTGATAAATATCGGGATGTTCTAGTCCTAAGCGATGGAGATTCGGAGAAGAGTCTTTGTGGCCCAACGAAATTTACTCGCCAAGGTAGAAGTGATTTGAGACAACTGTTTTTTGGTTAATCAAGTTTTGGAGAATTTATCTGCTAGAGAAAGAGAAGCTAGAGCAACACGGGTCGCCTTTCAAGAGGCTGTGATAGCCACAAACAACAGGGATTTGGGAAGTACTCCTAGGTTTACCATTTCGGAGCAGACCAGAGGAAACATTCTATTGAAAGAATGGGAACACAGCATCTCGGAAGGTAAGCTGCAAGCCAAGAGGGTAACGAAATCCTTAGAAGAGGCTTTTAGTTCTATAGATGGTAATCTACTAGGCATTGATAGCGGAGGTAATACCGAGGCATTGATTCAAATGAATATGGAAAAAATCACACTTAATTTAAATGAAAAAGAGGAAAGAGATTCAGCCGAGATCTCACAAGTGACTACGACAGACATAGTCCAAATAGATAAATGTATGATTAAACCAAGTGTGCAATTATGCGCTATCGACATCATAGACAGACATATGGAAGATAGGTTGCCACAATTAGCCTGATATTGTTACTCTTTTGAAGCCAATTGTCAAACAGAACCGTCAAGGCTGATATCCCGACTGGTTGAAAGATGTGTCACCTGTACGGAGCATCCGCGAGGACAAGCTTATGGCACCAAATAAAGATAGAGAAGAAGAAATGGAGCGATTTCTCTTCTCCCTAGCATAACTAAAATTTTTGCAATGATTGAGATTCCATCTTATTGTAAAACTGTATAAATATACCATAGAAAGAAAGAAAAAAGGGGGTTGGACCTTTTTGTGTCAATTGTAACAGATTTTTTACATTTTGAGAGTTAATACAAAGCAAATCTGAAGATTCTCAATTCCGTCACGACTGTGTTATGAGTTTGTTTTCTTGTATCTCATATTTCGTTTCATTTCATATTCGTATCTGATGAATGCTTCGCTATAATTTAGTACAACCTCTACTATAGCGAATGAATTTTGGTTTTCTATATTGTTTATTGTTTTTCATCTGTACCAGCTATCAGCGGGTATAAGACCAGTCAACGCTTTCAGAATTCTATATATATTTTATGCTTCATCGGGTTATTTCCTTATAGTTTTCTTCTTCTGTTTATACGTGAGATTCTCCCTTGATAGGAGCCTTACTCAATAGATAGCTAAATGTTTTCTCCCACCTCATACATTTTATTAAAATATAACCCAATTACGGGAAAGAGCCTTTGATTTGCACCCTGTTTTTATTTCTGAAACTGTAAACTCTCTTTTATACGACCGAATTGAGACAGCACTTAATTTCCCCTTGAAGTTTTCTTATTTTATTGTTCCTCAAGGACTGTCCCTGTACCAACACAGCCCAATATCGAACCTGGATTATCAAATCAAACACACATTGTCGTAAACCTTTTCGATACTGTTCTTAAAACAGCTACTACTCGGGTTGAACTCGAACGTTCATGGGCAATGATTGAATAGGATATAAACATCCAGAAACAGTTGGAAGCTTGACAACGCCAACACAGAAATCTTCCCTAGTTTCCCTTGCCGAAGGTTGACATTTCTCTCTTCTCTACCCTTTACCCACTTTCAGATGCTTAGACACTGTACTTCTAAGCCTTAAGTACAGACTCTAGAACAACACCATGTACAGAAGTTTTGGATTAATACAAAGAAGGCTTTGGTTCAGACTCATGGTGTTCAAAAAAAAAGATTCTTTGTGTATGCATTTTTGAATGTTATGCTCACAAATGTTTTACTCTTTCTATCATGCAATTGCTTTTAGGCTATGTATGAGTGATTTCTTGATGAATGCTTGAAATCTGAGAGAGAGAGAGTAAGGGAAATGAGTTTCAATTGTTTCTCTATCTGAGCAAGAGTTCCTGCAAGGAGTGCAGTTGAATTGTCCGTAAGGAGTGTGTTGACAACAGGTTCAGAGGTTTGTCTCTGAAAGCTCAGATAAGATATCTTTTGTCCTCATTTTCTCAAAAGCGCAGTTAGGCACATGAGCCATGCAAGGAGTGTGCAGGCCGAGTAAAGTCTTAGAATTGTGAACCTGAATGAAGTATTGAGAGACTGTTGCTGCAGGAGTGCACAGAGTCGATGGGTTCCAATTCCTAAGAGTAATTAAGGAATTTACCGCAAGGAGTGCGTGCAACAGTCTTCTTCAAGACTCAGAGTTGGAGAAAGATCAGGAAGGATAAAGCCTTCAAAGTCGTCGAAGGAAGCACAAGAATATTGTGCACTGAAAACAGTGAGAAGTCGTTGCAATTTGGGTCGCAGGTGATTAAGCACCATGGAAAAACACTGTGGTAAGAAATTGCAGACGTCCTTGAGAAGGAAAGAATGGACGGTTGGAATTCTCTGGGGAGAATTCACAAAGTCCCATGAGCCGTTATATCTCATGGAGGTGCAGGGGAGTTATGGCGAGTATTCCCAAAGGTTCTAAGCTCAGGAGGAGTAGAGTCGTAGATCCAAGCCACAGGAGTCGTTGGATTTACCCGTGGATCTCCATTTCAGGTTTTTTTAGATTGAAGTCCCAAAATTTGTACAACAGGACTTGCGAAATCATGAAACGCGAAGTCCTGAAGAGACAAAAGAATTTGGTGGGCCACAGAATCAGCAGGGTGGACAGGTGACACACTATCGACACAGAAGTCAAACTCGATGACCACTTTGGGTTTCGTGGGGTAAAGACCCGAATTCTTTGCATTAGGATTCACAAAATCACGAAGTCCAAAGTCCCGACGGAGTAAAGGATTGTTTAAAGGTCAACCTTGTCATTGCATCAAAGTTTCGAAAAACCAGGTTTCGGGAAATGAGGAAACGATTTTCTTGACATCGCAACCATCGAAATCGCGATAAGGGGAAATCCAAAATAGAGAGAGAAAAGGTCAAGCATTGACTGTTTTCGGGTTTTTGGAGATTGAGAGACAAGGTGCTTGACCACAGGATTCGCCAAAGTGTAAAGTCCAAATCTCCTAAAGTATAAAAGGGTAATTTATCGAAGTTTATTGTGGGTGCAGATTTCCCGAAAGGGAAATAGAAGAGCTATTGCCGAGAGCTCTTCGGGCCAGTGAAGGAAGAAAGATACTATGTATGTGGACCTTTTGACCTATGGGTTGAGGAGGGAAAGACATCATCAAACCACCTTTCCTTTCCCTGTCCAACCTCCTTGATATATAAGTAGAGTGATGTAACCAATTTCACACTATCATTGTGAGATATACTGTTGTAAACCTATACCAATCAACATGCACCAAACAACCTGTAGTAATAACCTGAACCATGCATCAACCATGCATCAACCTGTACCTCAACCTGTAATCAACCTGTACCATAAACAAGTTCATCAACCATGCACCAACCTGTACCAAACAACCTGTAATCAACCTATACCATAAACAAGTGCATCAACCATGCACCAACCTGTACCTCAACTGTAACATGAATAAGTGCATCAACCATGCATCAAACCTATATGAATAAGTTGTCACAACAACCTATCCAAACATCCTGTCACAACAACCTGTCTCATCAATATTATCAACCAGATCAGATCTACTAAGCAAGATCAATCACCAAGACAACTCTCAAATATATGCATCAACGAAGCATAACACAAAAACTCATAATCATCACCAAGATCAATATGTGTTTCTAATAATATACCAACACAAGTATGCTACATCATCCATAAACCATGTGTCAATAATACTACTAACAAGTGCCTCCAACCATGTACCAAGTATGTACCAATCATGTATCAACTACTCATCAACTATGACTCATCAAGATGTACCAACATCATCAACTACTTGTCTCAACCATGTACCCAACATGTACCTCAACCAAAAGCCCTCATCAATTTCATCATCCAAGTCTGATTTGTAACTCTGTAATAGACCTGGTGTATATGGTCACATACCTGCAAACCTTCCTTAACTTTAACAACAAGAGACTAGAATTTTCATCAAACTTAACTTTACTCTCACATGACTAGTTCTAGATTAGTTAGCAACCCTAACTTGAAACAATCATAACTATGTACCTATAATGAATAAAGATCTGAAAATAGTACACAATGTTTTCAGTGTGTTTTATGCAATTCCTCCAAGTGTCACTACTTGGAACCTCTTAGAAAATGAGTTATAGAAAAAATGGCATACCTTGTTGAATTATGGCTTATTCTAGAGAGCTAACTTGTAGAGCATGCACTCCACGAGATATTTTTTTGTATGGATCTGAAAATTTTACACATAATACTACAACCTGTACTCTAACCAACACATTTTTTCTTACTGAATTTGGATATGTTATTAAGAATTTATAAATTGTTTACCCGAAACACTTGTTTTAGACTAGTTTCAGGACTAGCCACAAACCCTATTTTCCATGGAGTATAACTCCAAAAATACAACGACCCATAAGCTAAAATTTATAGCACAACTACTTGGATATGTTTTCTCAATGGCCTCCCAATTTCACGGTCTGAACCATTCTAGAAAAATAGTTATTGCGAAAATGGTGAGATGACCTGTAAATAATATACCTTAGAAATCATCATCAAAAGAATTTATCCTCCCTTGAATTGCGGCCTTCTTTACTTCACCTTGCCTCTGAAATTTTGTCTTAGATATACTTTGGTTACCTCAGTCACTTGTAGATATTCAATATGCTCAAGTGTGATTAAAATGAGAGAGCCTTGCCTCTTATTTATACTCTCCAAATAGCTTCCTTAGAAGCATCTTCTGGGCCACTTTGTCCACATAGTCACCTATGTCCAACTTTGTCCAATTTGCCACTTGTCCATGAATGCAATAGACACTTGATCACTTAACCCATTTTCCTCATTTTAGGGTTAACCTTCTTATAACCACTTTCCATAATTAGAAAGTTCTCTATTTACTTTATTATTCAAATAATCCTCCTTGACAAAGTCAAGGAGNACTTTATTATTTAAATAATCCTATTTGACTTTGTCACTTCACTTTATTATTTAAATAATCCACTTTGACTTTATCATTTCACTTTATTATTTAAATAATTTATTCTTTGCACCACTTTGACTTATTTGACCTTTTGGGGCTTCAAGCCAATCATATGAGGGTCCTTATTCAACTTCGTAAGGCCATAACTCTCAAACCATGAGGAGTTATCTGACGTTCCACATACCACCTGAAATAGCATGACCTGTACTATCCATATATAATAGTATTACCTACAAATATATCAAAACTTATACCATTATAAATCAAACAAACTTGGGTCCATTACCCAAACCTTTGTGCTACCGGAATTCGCTACCAGACTTTCTTCAAGGTTTGACATCAATGAAAACCAACCTAATTAATCAACAATATCCCCCTTTGGAATTGATGGCATCACTCTCATGCAATACTAAAATTATATCACTCATGCTCCCCCTGGAACCATGACTGCATCTCTATGACCAACACTCCCTCTGGAACCATGCCTCTGTCCTCTACATATAATAAATCTCCCCCCCTTTGTCATCAATGGAAAAGGTATATTTTCATTTGGGTGTGATCCCTTTAGATGACTCCTCTGATATCCCAACCTGAAATGTCCTCTTTATGGTGCTTCCTCGTGTACATCTAAGCCATATAAGATGAGCATTCAAAAACATTCATTTTGGAGTAGAAATAACTCTGAGTCTTTGGTGAAGATACTCAAAGGCTTCCCATGGAAGAGGTTTTGTAAAGATGTCTGCCACTTGTTCTTTTGTGTCCACATATTCAATTCTAATGTTCTTTTCTGCAACATGTTCCCGTAGAAAGTGATACTTGATTGTAATGTGCTTCCTCTTGGAGTGCATCACAGGTTTCTTTGAGATATTGATGGCTCTTGTATTATCACAATATATTGGAATGGGATCATCATACTCAACCTGTATATCTGTCAGAGTTTGTTTCATCCATATAACCTGTGTACAACGTGTTGTTGCTGCAATATACTCTACCTCGGATGTAGATAAAGATACTGATGATTGTTTCTTTCTTAGCCATGATAAACACTCACCCAAGTAGAACATTGTTCCATTAGTGATTCGTCCGTCATCAATGCAACCTGCCCAATCTGCATCTGTGTAGGAAATAAGTGATAGATCCTTTCCTTTTGGATACCATAATCCAAACTCTTTTGTTCCTTTTATATATCTGAAAATACTCTTCGCTACTAATACATGTGATTCCTTTGGTGATTCTTGAAATCATGCCACCTGTCCAACTTCCTGCATTACATCTGGACTGGATTCTATCACATATAGTAGGCTACCAATCATTGACCTGTATTGCCTCTGATCTGAATATTTTGAATCATCTTTGCTCAACTTGCAACTGGTTTGCATGGGAGTGATAACTAGTTTGCAATATTCCATTCCAAGCCTCTTTATCATTTCTATGATATACTTGGTTTGAGAAATAAAAATTCCTTGGTTTCTTTGACATATCTGAAGACCCAAAAAGAAGGATAGTTCTCCAAGTAATGACATTTCAAATTCATTAGGCATATCCTTTTCAAATTTCGGGCTTAACCTATCATTAGTACTTCCAAAACAATATCATCAACATAAATTTTAATTAATAAAATACTACCTTGACTTACCTTGATGTAGAGGTTGTTGTTTGCGCTTCCTTTCCATAGTTCATAGGGAATTTTTTCATTGTTGGTTCTGAGCATTACTATTTTTTGAATGTGAATTGTTGTATGCACTACATGTGTCCAAAAAATATCTGTCAATTTGGAATCCATTAGCATTGTTTGAGCCATTTCATGTATAATTATCATCCGTTATGATAATGTTCCTTTGTCTCTAAACCACTCTCTAAACCAATCTATGAATCCATGCTCTCATCCACTTTCATATATTTTTCCAAACCTGCTAAGTATTCTTACAAATCCATCTTTGTCCATACTGTCCAAGACTCTACTTGCACAATTGTCCATAATGTTGACCCATTTATCAATATACTATCATGAAGTCTTGATTAATCTATCAAACTGTACTTCTGCTAACTGACTGCTTTGGATCTGTCTTCTCAAACTTTGCAAGCTGCTCGAAGGATGGTTCTTTGGTTTGTCACAACTATCGCATAGACTCCCCCTGTATAATATTCATTTTACATGGGAGTATCTAAGTCGAAAGGATCAAAATAATTCTTTCTTTGATTTGTATTCATCATCATATTCATTGGTAGATTCATCATCTCTCCGATCTCTGACTTCTTTATTTCTGTCTATGGATTCATCTTTCACTACAATACCTGAAAGTACAATCTCTTGATCCTGTTCCTTATTTACTTTTCCTTCTTTTCTTTCATTTATTTTCCAAACCTTTCTATATCTAACATCCATCTTTTTCTCTGTAGTTTTTTCTTTATCTCGTTTTATTTCCAATCTTGCGATCTCTGGGACCTGGTCTTTGTTCACTTGTTCTTTCTATTTTCTTATCCATACTTTATTATATCTTATATCAATGTTCTCTTTCATGGAAGTATCGATCATGCTTCTAAAATCATGAGCTATGTGTCCATACTTGTTATCACTGAAATTTCATCTGCAAATGGTTACAGGAATCCAGCATCTTCAAACAACTATTAGTTCACCCATGGACCAAAATTACCAAAAAATCATTTCCAAAAGGTCGAAAACTATCCAACCAATTATAAAATCAGGATGCTCTATGACTATATAGGGTGTGCGCACACTTGCGCCATCAATAAACATAGGAAAAGCATACATGCGCACGATGCACAACTGTGGACGCTAAAAGACACGGACACCTAAGAACGGTGCATTTATGATGTTGGTCAACCCCCCACCCACTTCTGGTTCATCTTCCAAGTCAATTTGACATCCAAATCTCAGTTGGATCCGGCTGGGTGGCTGGTCAAAGACCTAAAGGTACCCTAAACAACTCCTTTTCACACTAAAAGTTGGTTGCACAATACCTCAAAGTGGTGCTATAAAATAAGGCCATGGGTACACTACATCTTCAAGGAATTCATTTGCAAGGTTATGCTGCTCCTATTCTCTTGGGGAAACCTCTTTTCTCATCAAGAGCATACTACCACCATTCCATTTGGGCAATTGACATCACCATTTGAGTGGGTTAGCTTGGGATTCTTTCACCATTTCTTTTAAGTTTTCAATTTGTAAGAAGAGCTCAATCTTGGGTGTCAAAGAGCCCTCCCTTGGAGGAAGAAGGGACCCAAAGTCCCCTTTCTCTTTGGTGTTTTCTTTTCACTAATACAATCCTTTCCATTGGTGGCATGAGCCTTGTTTGTTTCTTATTCTTATGTCCTTATGCACAATAGTTTAATTGTTTTTTTTCTTCCTAGTTTAATTCTTAGCTTAGTCTTTTATGTTTATTATTCTAACCCTTTCCTTTACTATTGTCTTGATTAGGTAACCCAACTAAGCTTGTAACCACCTTTGTTTTGCTCATTTAGGTGGCAAAAGAGGCAGAACAGATTGGCGACTCCGCTGGGGAAAGGTATCATATTCCTACCCCATTTGGGTTATTTTAGCTCTTCTTTTTACTTATTTAACCTGCAGATACCATAATCGGCCCAAGCCGACCTGAAAAACATCAAATTCAAAGCTGAGTTGAGAGAATTTCATCCGAAATTTTCTTCACGGCCGTGTGACAGTTGTGCGTGGGTTTATTGGCCCATAGTCGTGCATCGTGCACACATGCACCAAAATCAATGCATTACTCAATGCCTTCTGCGCACCTGCACTCAAAATTCTTTTTCAGTTCGCGCATTGGCACTCAGAGCGCCTCTTTCTAGTCTAAAACCCATGCACTGTGCAAAAACATACACATTGTAAAAAAATTTATGATCTATTGAAGGCCCATAGCCTTCTTAAAGATGATTCCATGCATGTTGTAATCTTCACCACACTTACATTCCCTCTCATATAAAGGGATTAGTCAAAACACATAGGCACTTAAGGGTTAAAAATCATTATTTTTCCTCTTTTTTCTTTTTATTTCGCCACATGGATGGCTTGATTTGACTAAAAGTTGGAATCATTCTACACATATAAAACTTGCATTGGGACTAGAAATTGGATATCAAACATTGAGTATGCTCTTCTCTCGTGCTCCAAAGCGATCTTGAGAATCAGAAAGAGGTTGAAAGACAATTTCATCTCCTTTAAAAAGTTAAAATATTTAGGAGAGGACAATAGCCCCCTCGAGACTCCTCTTAGTTTATTTTTCAAACACATCTCAAGATTGTAACGGGCCCATACATGCCCACATGCTACAAAGATAGGATAGTGTTGAAATTTACTTTCTTAGATTAAATCACTAGGGAAGTTTAAAGGTTTTGTAACAGACCCATACATGCCCACATGATCAAAATATAGGATAGTTTGAAATCTTTCTTAGATTAAATCACATTAGGGAGTTAAAGGAATAGTAAAGGACCCACAAGTCCACATGCTATCTTCCTAGGGACTTTTGAATTCCGCAGGGTTGTACCAATGACATTTAGTTAAATAGGTAACCAAAGACTTGTAAGGACCAAGCGAAGTCCACATGTAGCAAGGTGACACCTAATTCATTAAAAAATTGGCACACTTTCACTCATTCACACACAAAAGTCACTTCTCACTCACATAGTT
>JASDQU010312923.1:15306-28796 GCA_032191745.1 Picea mariana | reverse complement strand
GTATATTTGTAAATTATTATTGTTTTTAAATTTTCAGAAAGTTAATTTATAAATTCATACCCATTTCATTACCAGATTTCCAAGAAAGTTCAAGTGATTGATGGAATAACTGTAAAAACTTACACATTTAAATATAATATAAATTGTTTATAAAATTAAAAATAAAAAATGTTGGAATAACTATGGAATGGTTTGATATTATTTGATGTTCTGTAAATGGTTTTTTTATATAAATTTGCATTAAATTATTATTTTTTGTTATTTAAAAATTATTTTTGAATGTAGAAATCAATTTATTTGGTTGAAAAATACATATAAATTTGCACTAAATTACTATTTTTTATTATTTAAAATTCATTTCTAAATATAGAAATGAATTCATCTAATTATTTTTTGTTATTTAAAATCCATTTTTAAATATAGAAATAAATTTATTTAATCTTAAAATATTAAGACTAAATTTGAAAATATAATAATTTTTCACAGGATTTCAGACAAATATTAAAAAAATATAAAAATAATTTAATAAAATAAACATTTAGACTACTTTGACGATTCCTTTAAAATTTTAGAATACAAGTTATTTGACGATTTCTTTAAAATTTGGCTTCAAAAGATTTGTTTGGCTGAGCTGAAACTTTCATTGAAATTTCGATTAAAAAGGAAAGCATACCTTAAGAATCGCAAAAGGAACAAGCCATCGCGAGCCGAGATCCAACCCAGTTCTTCGTCACTGTAATGACAAATATGGCGGAACTCATACCATTGCCGAATCTTACTACTTTGATGTATCATGTCCTCGACCAGGTTCTTGAAGGGAGGACGGCCAGCTCTCTCGGCGAGTATTTCRGGGAGCTTCTTTTTGAATGTTTCATATTTSCCAAGTTGGGGTTTCCCGAAATGAAGAGGGCCGAGAGAAACCACCTGCGGCTCATAAGCTGCTTTCATAGGCAGACGATCCAGTGTGCGGGAGACGCGTTGGGTAACYATCTCAACCTCMTCCTCCGCCTTTTCAGTTTGCTTTGAAGAGGGAAAGAGAATATCAATCCTGTGGTCGTCCATGACGCGGCAGGAGCAGGAGAAGTGTTACTTCGAGATTGAGCCTTGGCTTCTAGGAATCCCAAAAGGGTTAGGATCAGAGATCTAGAGATCAAATGACGGTGAGGGCGAGCGCAAGGGCAGGCCGTTTCCTGGAGCCTCGAGGTAAATAGCTAATTATAGGCTGGAAATGCCGAGCATCTTAATACGGTTTAGAGATTCGGGTGTCGGAAATCAGAGAGAAACGTACAGAGAAAGTAAACGTTGTACACTGATTATCGATTCGATTGATCTGCTCTTTTCCTAACCACTGATATGCAATGCTCTTTTCCTAACCTCTGATATGCAATCATCTTTTGTTTTTTTCCAAGATACGTGCCAAAAGCAGCCATTACACAAAAACAGCAACAACAGGCAGTACCGACAAGTGCCCAGTACCAACAAATAATGGAGTAGGCCAATGCTGGAGCAAAAAGATTCCTTTTCAGGTGAAAAAAGGGTTGGCTAGTTGTTTTAAGTTGTTCTAAGAAATGGGTTTTTTCATTTTTCACGAATGACATAAATTCATTTTGAATGCAGAAATGGATTCAGCATGCTGAAAAATGTTTAGAGCATTCAGATTTTACAGAAATAATCACTTAAATTTACGAATCCAACAATTTGTCTTCAGATTTTTGACAGATATCTCCGGAAAAATCTTCATTTCCTAGAATCTTTAGCATACGACCAAAAAAAAATGGGTCTGTGTCCCACGAGATTTTCAGAGGTAGTTTGAGTTTCACATGGATCAAAGTTCTATGCATTTCAAAACCTTACTAGAGGGGTTTTGCCCCATTTTCAACCAACCCAAATACTCAGAAAATGAATCAATATTCTAGATTGACCAGAAATTTAAAATAAAACCACAAAAAAAAATAACTAGAAAGAAAAATTACTCTGAATTAGCGCACTCCACAAATAAACAGACACGAGAAAAGCCAACTTGATTGGGAATCATCCGAAAGCTGTAAATTGGAACGATCAGTGAGAATGTGAATGTGACTGTGACTGAAAGGTGCAGTTTTCAAAAATTCAAAGTTGTGGCGAGGACTGACAAATAATAATCAGGCTGGGATATAATTTATACCGCTGGGTGTAACAAAGTAGTGGCGAGAACCCGCAAATAATAAACACAAATTATAAATAGACTGCGAGATAACTTACACTGCTGGGTGGGTGGGTGTAGCCATACAAAAATTAGAAAAATCAGTATTGAACATGTTACTTTGAAATAGTTATATTGAAAATAAATTAAGACTAACAGTGATGAAAGGGAATTTTTTTAATTTATTTTTTAATTGGAGACCCGCATGATCATCGCAAAAGTGAAATATTTGTGGTGTGAAAAACAGTTGAGATTATGTCGGCCATTCTTTTTCTAGGTATGAACCATTCATGACGATCACATGATCTTGTAGCTGAAAGTCAAATGATGTATCATTTTTTCAATAGTACTATGTATTATTTATTGGTGGAACCGTGGAAGTAGATTTATTGGTGGGAGTAGATTTCGTTTTATCTATTTTTTTTTCTTTTATTGAATTTAGGTTGGTTAAAAAGTGTTAACTAATTTTCCTTCATTTTGTGTCACTGTTTAATAGATACCATATATCTATGGATGTCAGTGGAGGCAAATGTAGAGTGGGATGAGTACGAGGAAATGGTTGTAAGTATGTTCTAGTTGTTGTAATTCTCCGTTGAACAATCTTTTCTAAAGGTTTTTACCACATAAATCGTTGTGTTCAATTGTGTGATTGTTGTTGTGTTTTGTTATTTTGCCATTAATTTGTGCATCTTTGTGCAACAAGATTGTGTTTTTCGTTGAAGCGGAGAAGGACATAGGATGGATTCGTGGACAAATTTGTTCCAACCACGATTTTGGATGGCTTATCGTTGGTAATCTCGTTCAAAGGGGGCGATAATCGATACCATAGTTTAGATTTGCAAAATTTTTGAGAACATCGCTACAAACGACATGCTATAGGGGCGATAATGGTGATACACTTGTGATCATCTCTCTTGACACTTATCGGGTGGTGCGTTTTCATCACACGTTGTGTCTTGCGAGGGGACTGATAATCGTAGAAACTAATTGAAGTTTGTATTACAAAGAACTTGAGAGTTCAAAATTGTCGATCATTTAAATGTTTTCAATACTCTGATTTGTCAATTATCTAGAATGGAAGTAAAATACAAAGATGAGGAAAAAGAAATCACGCTATTGTGTTCATTACCTGAAACTTTGGATCATTTACTCACATCTATGTGGTTTAGTACAACTGATGCAATTGATTATGATACTTTGTGGGAGATTTTTTCATTGAAGAGATGAGGAGAAAATCCAGTCAAGAAAGCTCAACATCGAAAGCAATGGTAGTCAGAGATCGATCCAAAGAAAGAGGGCAGAATCAGAGAGGTACAACAAGATCTAAGTCAAAAGGCAAGAAGGGTAAGTTAAAATGTTGGTTCTATGGCAAATCTGGGCATCTCAAGAAGGATTGTTGGAAAAGACAAAAAACATCCAAAGAGGACTCCACAAAAGAAGTGAATCCAACTACAACAAGTTCAGGTTTAGGTATGGTTGATGAGATATTATCTATTTGTAATGTTTCACAACATCATCAAGACTATTTAATATATTTGGGTGCTTCTCATCATATGTGTCTTCATAGGAATTGGTTCTCAACTTACCAATCTACATGACGATGTTGTTTTTATGGGAAATAATATTTCTTGTAAAATTATTGGGATTGGTAGTATCAAGGTTAAAATGTATGATGGTACTGTAAAATACGAGGCATGTACTTGAACTTAGAAAAAATTTAATATCTTTGGGAGCTTTAGATTCTGGTGGTTATAAATGTATAGTTTAAAGTGGAGTATTGAAGGTGTCCAAAGTCATCTTAGTAATCATGAAGGCTAAAAGTATCGGGAATCTTTATCAACTAGAAGAAAGAACTAAATCAGATCAAGTAGCATTAGTATCTGGAAGTGCAAGTGACCCTAC
Organism: Picea mariana; assembly: GCA_032191745.1. NCBI lineage: Eukaryota > Viridiplantae > Streptophyta > Pinopsida > Pinales > Pinaceae > Picea > Picea mariana. Next base: position 24,712 of record JASDQU010312923.1, on the reverse strand, counting down.
TCGTTTATGGCATCGATGTTTGGGTCATATGAGCGAGAAAGGGCTTAAGGTAATGGTAGACCGTAAGTTACTTCCAAGCTTAAAATCTTTGAATTTGAATTTCTGCAAGCATTGTGTTTTTTAAAAACAATGTAGACAAAAGTTTAAAATAGGAGTTTCTTCAATAATTGGGAAGCCACTGAAGTCATTGTCGTTGTCACTAGAAGAGATGGAGTTGTCCGAAGTTGGATGCTTGACCAGTAGGCCTACGGTTTTGATGAAGGGAGCCTTCAACAAGATGTGCATGCTTGTAGCAGTCAGCGAGATTTTCGTGTCTGGAGCAGTTGCCTTCAATGAGATGTGCATGCCTAGAGCCGTCAACAAGTCATGCTTTCTTGTTGTAGTCATCTCAATTGTAATGATGGGAGTCTCTTGAGGTGCCGAGGTGTTAGGGTGGGCCACAGAGGGAGGAGGACATGTGTTGGGGGAAAGAGGAGAAGAGGGAGGATGACGAGTTGTGGGAGAGTGGGGTGAGTGAGTTGAGCTAAAAGGGCTAGGAATGAAGATGCCTGGGAGGTTGAAAAGGGTGTGGGGGAGGAGGTTTTTGACCACCTAGTAGCTCCGAAGGTGCCTGGAGGTGCAGCAGGATGCCATGAGGGAGTTTGAGACCTCGTCTACCTAGTCATCAAGAAATTTCCGCAAGGAGCACAGAATTGAATGGTCATACCCATCTTGTTTGGCCAAGAGGGGCCGAGGAGGAGTTGTGAAGGCTCACCTGCCATGACCACTTCGCCCCAGGGTGGGTGTGGCACGCCTACGAGGAGGCATGAGCGAGAAAATGAGAAATATGGGCACAAAGGAGAGCCACCACCTTACGCTGACAAGAAAGGGACGTCGTCTATGAAGAGCCGAGAGCCAATTCACATAGGAGGAAAGAAGAGAATGTATGGAGAGTTCGCGGGTGGCCAACATAAGAGCGCCAAGATGAGGAGGTGTCAAATATGGTGCCATTAGGGTTGCTAGGCTTCAGAAGCGTGTGATCTAAAGGAGTGTACAAAGGTCGCGCAGGTGGGTAGAGGGAGCCATGGATGGAGTAATGGAGCCACGTCTTAGGGGAGGAGGATAGTTAAAGAACATGAGGGGAAGGTGACGTGGCACACATCAAGACAACGTGATGCGTGCTGAGGGGAGTGGTGGAAGCCACCATGTAGACACTTGCATCCTGGGTGAGAGGAGAAAACATCTTAAAATCATAGAAATATCAAAATATCATGTATGGGCACAAAGGAGAGCCACCACCTTACGCTGACAAGAAAGGGACGTCGTCTATGAAGAGCCGAGAGCCAATTCACATAGGAGGAAAGAAGAGAATGTATGGAGAGTTCGCGGGTGGCCAACATAAGAGCGCCAAGATGAGGAGGTGTCAAATATGGTGCCATTAGGGTTGCTAGGCTTCAGAAGCGTGTGATCTAAAGGAGTGTACAAAGGTCGCGCAGGTGGGTAGAGGGAGCCATGGATGGAGTAATGGAGCCACGTCTTAGGGGAGGAGGATAGTTAAAGAACATGAGGGGAAGGTGACGTGGCACACATCAAGACAACGTGATGCGTGCTGAGGGGAGTGGTGGAAGCCACCATGTAGACACTTGCATCCTGGGTGAGAGGAGAAAACATCTTAAAATCATAGAAATATCAAAATATCATGTATCCAATTGTTATATACCTTTCAAAATGTATTGCAAGATATTTTAACACACGTAAATCTTTGATGTCAATAATAAATACTCCATCAAATAAATTCCACTCCTTGAATCAGGGTGGGTATATGGTCGGTCTGTGATCCTTGGATTCCTTCGGCATCCTCGGGGTGATCTCGTAGTTCCTACGGTGTGGAGATGATGGGGTCGGTCCATGGCATGGTTTTTCCTTTTACCACATTTTGCTCGAAGGGTTGAAGGGAGATAGTACATCAAGCTGTTCACAAGGGCCAACTTGATCCTCTTCCTTAGGGATCCCAGATGAGGTAACCCTAGGAGAGCCACCAACTCTAACTATCGTCCATGTACGATCCATATTAGATCTAACCAACTACCCACTCTACCTTCTCTACATTCTTGATAGCCCATCTTTCTTTCTTTGTCTTTGTAGAGTTTTTCAGTCGCATGTTCCGGTCCTATTCCCCATTACTGAGAAAGAGTAAGCAACCGGTTTGGGAAAAAGATACTATCATTACCACATAGACGATCAGACATCCAACCTGTAATCGCAATGACCCAATTATAAGAGCGGAGCTCTACCAACTGAGCTATATCCCCCGTATCCAGACCAAGTGGAGCATACATGAAAATTTTTTTTCTTTTTCTTCCTACGATTTTCCTTGGCGCAGCTGGGCTATCCTGGGCTATACATTTCCATGATGCGCTGTCAACAATTTGGAAGGAAAAACCCTGCACATTTCACAGTTGAATGGGTGTCTATAATCAATGAAGTGGTCGAAGGCTATACTTTCAACTGGGAAAAAATGTTGTCGGATAACCTAGCTAAGGAGGTTGTCGAGTAGAAATCATTGAAATCAAGAGGCCAACATGCTCCTTTTTACATGTTCACCTACATCATGGATGCCATTTGCTTCATGAATCCATTTCCCCTGATGAACTAGAGTTGGACCTTGGCTAGTTCCGAGCCTATACATTTCTACCACTCCAAACTATGGGAAGAAAATGATAAAGATTTCTTTTATGAGATATGTCACAATGTAGTGGTACCCATTCATGTAGCTATATATGGTCACCCTCCGCCTAGTATTTCAGAGAACATTACGGGGAACTTAGGCATAATTGCAGATTGGTACATTAAACATAACTTCTCTTACATCAGAGTGTTTGGGTGCTTCGTTTCTCCCCATACCCTTTGATGCAGACCCCCCTTCTCTCCTCAGGGTTTCTCGACCTCCCAGTCTAGGATCATTCAAAATAAGGAGACGGATCGACTCTTTGGGCCTTTATTAGACCCCAATCCATCTATACATGTCCCCTTTCCTTCAAAGTGCAGTTTCTATCAAACTTGCGGGATCTTTCTTGGCCTCTTTGAAAAATTTCAATAACAGACACTAAATCCCCTCGCTAGGCTCCTTCCTTCACGTATGACCTCGGGCTATGACCTCACGTAAACACGTGATTGCAGAGTGACCAAAAGTGGTTTGAGACCACACTGCTTTTTTCCCCGCAATTCAATATCAATTGCCATGTGTCCCTTTGGAAATATTGTGGTTTCAATTATGGCCTGCTCTAAGAATTTTAAAGTCCGAGCACTTTTTGGCCCCGCTATTAAGCGTGACCATTGATCTTCAAACTTGGGCAGTGCCTCTTGATCAACAACTACAATTTTTCTCTTCTTTCCTTCCTTCTCCCTGGATCACACGTTCTTAGATCCTTACGATATATCGACGTGTGTCCCTTTCAAATCAATGATCGTGATTTTCTTCACAATTCTAGTTTCAAAGTTTTCAACTCTCAAACCTCACTTTGTTTACAATGACTATCTTCGAAATGGAAGATCTGTTGACACCTTTCCTTAGCCAACAGATGGATCAGATGAACCCCTGCTCTTCGCCTTCGGGGATTCTCGTTCAACACCCTCCACCTCTTTCTAGAGTGACTTTCTCTGCAATGGTAGATCTCCTGCGATGTATCCTCCTCAAATCGACAGTCCTAGCCCGCTTCGGGACTTCGAACTTTGAAAATATCAACTCTTGACTTTCATCTCCCCCCAAGATGATTTTATTTAAAGCTCATGACCTATTGACGCGTGTCTCCAACAGATCAATGACTATGATTCACTTCAGGTCTTCACCCAGAGTCCATGGATTTTTGTCGCGTGTCCTTCTAAATAAGATGGCTATGATTTGCTTCCAATCTTCGGGTTTCGAAAATATCAATTCTCAACTTCTCCACGCTCGCTTTTTCCCAGAGAATTTTACCCGTAGTACATGATCGATTGACGTGTGTCCTCCTATAGATCGACGCCCCCCAGCTACTTCAGTTATTCAGGCTTCGAGAGTTTCAACACTCCACCTTTGCTTCCTCCTGAAGCTCACAATTCGTCACCACACGTCCCTATGGATCTGACGATCCATATTCTCTTCAGAATTAGGGTTTCGATAGTTTGAACTTTCAACTGAAATATTTGAAGTGATTTTTCCCGAAGCCTCGGATCTGTTGACACGTAGCCCCTGGAAATCAACGACCAGGATCCACTCTTTAGAGATTTCTCTCTCTCCTGATCTACAAACTTTTGAATTTGTAGATCTTTCACCACCTGTCCCTCTGGATGATGGATGGTCCCTAATCACTTCGAGACTTCAACAAGTTTTCTCTCATGTGCACACAAACGACTTAAGGCTCGTGCGCTTTACCCAGATTCGACAATGTCGATCCCTTGTGCTCAAATACAATGGTTGGGATCTGTTTTCCTCCTTGACGTGCTCCTTCTGATGTTTGGACATATATCAAATGGTCTAGATCTCTTTCTACAGCTGACTTGACGACTTTTGTTGCTCCTCCTCCTGAGCTTATTCATTCTCCCAGACTTGGGAAATTTTCTAAGTGTTCAAATATTTTCGTCTTTGAACCTTCTCCTAGGAAACCGGTTGAAAGGGTCTCGACTCCGCTTTTCCTCCTGATCTTTGAAAATGAATATTGTCCTCGACTCTAGTGCACACTTGAACTTTGCGTGAAAACTTGTACTACTCCTCCTAAGCTTGTGAACTTGAATTAAATTCACTTCTGCGCACACTCACTGCGTTGTCTCTCTTGCGATTTTTCTTACTGAAGTTCTAAGGTTTCACTCCCTTTACTCCTCAAAGGGATTCTTGTGCCTTCTCGACACTTTTTCTTAATGCACACTTGAAAATCTTTACAGAGTGATCAACAACTTTGTGAGTACCTTCCTATGATACTCTTCTCTTTGAACTCGATAGAGAGTTCTTCTGTGCACGCTTGCACCTACTCGATTCCCACCTGGCAAAGATCTACAGAGTTCTCAGTGACTTTGTTTCTTTTTGATTCCTCGGCACAGTTTCCCCTCTAAGGTATTCAAAAACCTAGAGGTTTCCCTTCAGTTATCACCGCTCTGGTGCACTCTCTTGGCACGCTCTTTTCTAACTCCACAGAGTTCATGTGCGCACTCCTTGCGCTGGATACAAAACCTCCAATGTTTTGTTGTGCACTCCTTGCATAGCCTAAGGAATCCAGAACAATGTAACAACCTCAACAAAGACAAATAAGTCTATCTTCCTACTACAGATGAAAACCTATCATGCATCTACAACATACATAAACACACACAGATAACATTCATCAGATACACTTAAACACACAGAAAGTTCATATGCAGGAAAACTCTCTCTCTTTCTATTAAGATGAATGTTTGATTACAATATCTGCATGCTGGACTCTAACAGAGTCTCATCTCTCTCAAGATCCATCAAATAACTATTCTATCTCCTATTTCCTCCTCTGAGGATTTCTAACTAACTTGCATCTACCTCCTTTTCAGTAACAATACTCCTCCAGTAGCCTCATTTGGGCATACAATGCATCTACATATACCAAAAGTTTCCTAGGGTTCCCTCCGACTACCTATATTCTCAAAAGAAATCAAATACCCCTTAAGCACCGTTATATTAAAGTCTAGGAGTGAAACTCCTAGATCACTCGCAATCATTTTCTCCCAAGCATTTTGATCTTCTTTAGTTTTCAATCAGTTCAAGAAAGATTTGCAGGAAACGCCAGTGTTTCATATTCTGAAATGATTCAAAGGCGTTCTAAGGCATTGAGTTGTCTCTCCACGTGTGCTTGGTGACGATGCTCCTGCATCATACTCCACGACTGGGAAATTCACGAGCTCCTTCTCATGGCTCCCTCTAATATGTTGTTGAGATTCTCCAGGGTCCCAAACCTGAAATTGGAGTTGTCCACTTGCTCCTCTTCCTTGTTGCTTCTTCTCCCTTGTTGCTCCTGCATTTCCTCTTTTTTTCCATCCTTATCTAATGACTTCTTCGTGTGCTTCTTCTAGCATCAATCTCTTTATCTCCTCTATTTCTTTGTCCAGCTAGTCCACTTGCTATCTCTCCTCCTGTAGTATGCTTTGTTGCATATTCTCTAAATCAATTTCCAACTTAACTTGTTGAATAAGATGCCTTTGCATCTTTACCCTTCTCTCCAAGGCCTCCATCTCTTCACACAGATCAACAAGATCCATTCTATATGTTTCTTCCTCCTCTATTGTAGGTTCACATTCTACAGTTATCTCTTGCTCATCTCCCTGGCTGAAATTTTTGAGCCATTCCACCGAACACTTTTCTCCTTCTTCTGTTGTAGATCCCAATTCTATAGTTTCCTTATGTTCATCTCCTTGGATGAAATTTTTGAGCAATTCCACCAAATGCTCTTCTTTCTCCATCTCTTAGGCACATTGAAATGTGTTCTCTTTCTCCTTTTTACCAATCTGATCAATCTGAACCTTCATGTTATATTCATCTCTTGTGGCACTAGCTGGCCACTCTGTTGCAGACTTTGTTTCTGTAGTCTCACCATTGAGTTGCTACTCAGCTTCCTCCTCTGATAGACCGACTTCTGTCATCTCCTCTTGTGTTGGTTCAACTCCAACTTCCTCCAGCTACTCCCAGGCTGGTATGATCCTCCACCTGTTTCCAACTTGACTTGTTGGATATGCCTACTCTGCATATTTACTCTTCTCTCTAGGGCTTCCAATTCCTCATATAGCTCAACAAAATCTATGTTGTCTGCTTCCTCTTCTGCTGCAGGCTCTAGTGCTGCAGTCATCTCCTGTTCAGCTCCCGGGATGAAATTTTTGAGCAATTTTGTTGAATGCTCTTCTTCTGCAATCTGCATGAATGTCTCATTGAAGCCATCTTCTGGTTTTGGATTTTCCAACCAATCCTCCAATATTTTCAGCTCCTGCTCTTATTGAGTGAGAAATTCATCTGAATTCTCCTCTTTTTCTGCTGGGGCAGACATGAGTGTATGCTCCTTCTCCTCCTCTTTGACAGTCCTTTCTAGCTTTCTTTCCTTTGTTGCACCTGCATCACAGACACAGTTAGATTTAAAAGAATTTGGACCCATAGCCTCTTTCTTGGATTCTTTTTGCACCACCTCCTCATGTGCAACACTTGTACTAGCCTCTGCTGGGCTAATTGGAAAGAATATATGAATTCCACCGATGATCATAACACACCTCTGATATTTTGCCATCAACACTCCTTGCTGATATGAACTCTCATTTGAGTTCATCTCTTCTCCCTTTCCCACCTAAGAACTTGGTATTTTCTCTCTGCCCACCTGGCAGTTTATGAGATCACATGATCTCTCTCCATTTCCCACATGGAAAATTGAACTTCCATCACTGCCCTCCTAACAGTTTATGAGATCATCCACTGATCTCCTTCCATTGCCCACCTGGCAACTTGAAAGTTCACTTCTGATCCCCTGACAGTTTATGATATCCTTAATTGATCTCATCTCCTCATCATTGAGGTTCCTCCTAGTTTCTGGCTCACATATGTGAACCATCTCCTCTGTGTCCCTGAGGTTCTCCACATGCCTCAACCACCTCTTTAACAGTTGTTGTTGTTGTCCTATGGCGAACAATTTACCTTCCTCTTTAGAGGCCATTCATACCTCCAGCGTACCTTTGCCTCATGTTGCCTCTTCAATGCTAGCTTTTCCATTTTTTCTCTTATCTCCCTGAGCTCTTTTTCTATATCAACTTTGTTTTTTTGCTGGTGGTCCATGTCTTGACCACACCGATGGCCTTCAGTAGCCATTTTCACCCTCTGCTTTCCCTCTTGGCAAGTCTGTGCATTATTCTATTACACAGAGCATTTCCAACTTTTCCCTGCATCCTACCTCACTATCCAATTTGTTGTTGCACACTTGCAACAATCTTTCGCACAGAGCATCAATAATCTATCTCCTTCTTGATCTATTGTTCTACAGGAAAACTCTGGTTCTTTATACTACTTGTCAGTAGCAACCTGTCTTCATTCACTATCTTTCATTTTTCCTAAAATCTACTGACAAAAATTGTGCTCTGATACCACTTGATGCAGACCCCCCTTCTCCTCTCGGGGATGCTTGACCTTCCGGTCTAGGATCATTCAAAACAAGGAGTCGAACCGACTCTTAGGGCCTTTATTAGACCCCAATCCATCTCTACAGTTCCCCTTTCCTTCAAAGTGTAGGTTCTGTCAAACCCACAGGCTCTTTTCTAGCCTCTTCGAAGAATTTGAATAACAGACACTAGCTCCCCTCGCTAGGCTCCTTCCTTCACGTATGACCTCAGGCTATGACCTCACGTAAACACATGATTACGGAGTGGCCAAAAGTGGTTTGAGACCACACCGTTTTCCTCCCTGCAATTCAATATCAATCACCACATGTCCCTTTGGAAATACTGTGGTTTCAATTGCGGTCTGCTCTAAGAATTTTAAAGTCCGAGCACTTTCTAGCCCCACAGTTAAGCGTGACCATTGATCTTCAATATTGGGCGCAACCTCTTGATCAATGGCTACAATCTGTCTCTTCTTTCCTTCTCTCTGGAGCACACATTTTCAGATCCTTATGATCTATCGACACGTGTCCCTTTCAAATCAACGGTTGTGATTTGCTTCGCAATTCGGGTTTTGGAGTTTTCAACTCTCAAACCTCACTTTCTTCGCAATGAGTATCTTTCGAAGTGGAATATCTTTTGAAACCTGTCCTTAGCCAACGGACGACTCAGATGAACCCCTGCTCTTTGCCTTCGGGGATTCTTGTTCAACACCCTCCACCTCTTTCTGGAGTGACTTTCTCCGCAGTGGTAGATCTCCTTCCACGTATCATCCTCAAATCTACGGTCCTATCCCGCTTCGGTACTTCAGACTTTATAAATCTCAACTCTCGACTTTCACCTCCCCCCAAGATGCTTTTATCCGAAGCTCGTGATATATTGACGCGTGTCTCTCATAGATCGATGGCTATGATTCACTTTGGGTCTTCACCTAGAGTCCACGGATTTCTTCCGCGTGTCCTTCTGAATCAGACGGCTATGATTCGCTTCGGATCTTCGGGTTTCGAAAATATCAATTCTCAACTTCTCCAAGCTCATTTTTTACCGGAGCATTTTACTTGGAGTACATGATCGGTTGATGCCTGTCCTCCTACAGATTTACGACCCCCAGCTACTTCGTTTATTCAAGCTTCGGGAGTTTCAACACTCCACCTTTGCTTCCTTCTGAAGCTCACGATCCGTCGCCACGCATCCCTCTGGATCCGATGATCCAGATTTACTTCAGACTTCGGGTTTTGGGAGTTTCAAATTTCAACTGAAATCTTCGAAGTGATTTTTCCCGAAGCCTCAGATCTATTGA
>JASDQU010312922.1:1351-12542 GCA_032191745.1 Picea mariana | reverse complement strand
TGAGTGCTTGGAGGCCACCCTCCCACCTAGATCGTCCTTCATTTTGGCAATTATATTTTCAATATCAGTAGCTTTATTTGGGTTCTTCAGTGGTTCACACCACCACCTCGATACCAGTTTGTTTTTAGTAGCGGGAGTGCATTTAGCCTCAAATCTCTTCTTACTTTGGGTTATCCTAAGGCTTGCTCCTCCACCCAAGTCACAGTTATTTTCACATCTGGATCATTTGTGGCACCTTGTAGTTTTCACATGTTTTCATGGCATTGATCCTTCTATGCATGTTCTTGTCTTTTTGTGAGAATATTGCTTGTTCAAGCAGGGCACCTAACACCTTGGCTCCACTTCTTTCGAACAATGACAACAACCAACCGCTTCCCATGGACATATTATCATGATTGTGACACTTGACATGTTGTATATATGTTAAAAAAAAGCTTCTCCTTATGTTACATGGAATGCTTTAGGTGTGGGAGAACTTGTTTCTAGGGTTCCCATATTTTCAAGAACTTAAACATTAGTGTAGAATTTTTTTATTATGTGTTTTCTATTTTAATTTTTTCTATATCATACTCAATTCAAATTTGAACTTGGTAATGATCCAATAAACCTAATATCATTATTTTTATTATTCATTATTCCTATACAACACTAATTAGTATACATATAACATTAATTAGCSTACATATAAGGCTAACTAACATACATATTAAATTTTATTAGGTTTATTGGATTATTACCAATTTCAAATTTATTATKACTTTATTAACGATGTATATGTAAGCCAATTTTAAGCTAGGATCATATCACGTTTTTAAGATTAGGATTCTTTTCAWAAAAATACATCTATGTTGTTGTATATATGTAAAAAAAAGCTTCTCCTTATGTTACATGGAATGCTTTAGGGGTGGGAGAACTTGTTTCTAGGGTTCCCATATTTTCAAGTACTCAAACATTGGAATGAAATATTTTGAAACTCTATGAGTGTCTAAAATGTTTTYGAAGATTCATGGTCATACCCATGTTGCTCCCTTGGGTATTTCTTTCCCATTCCTAACTATTGGTAGATTGCATGAGCKCTTGACATGTCAAAAGCACCGTATCACTCTTGACTTCTTGCATTCATTGATAGGTCTAGAGCTTGTAGATGATCCYTAGCCATGTGGGTGTATAAACTAGTACTAAAATAGGCCTATGGGCCCCGTTTCAACATCTCGTCCACCAACTTAGGTCTACAAAAGGCCTAGCTTGTTTGAATACATGTCAACCTCACTCATTGTTGTTAATAAGACACTTMAATGGGATCTTAGGGATCTTACCATACTTTAGCATCCTAATTAAAGGAAGGTTGTTGGGTCACTCAAGGTGGATCAAATAGGAGGTCATTTGGTTATTTGGATGGACATCTTTCTTCTTGAAGTGTGTTTATTATTTCCTATCTCTTTGAGTTCTTGATATTTACACTTATCTTATTTATAATGCTTTTGATTATATAGTGTAACAATTTTGATAATAGAGTGTAATATTTATGGTAATTTTCAATATCCACCATATCTTGCTAGCGTTGTGCAGTTATTTGGTTGGTTAATCGTTGAACATGTTATTAAATTCCAATATGTTATGATACCTCATATGTTGAACTTGTGATTGCATTCCAATACGTTATGATAGCTCAGAGGTTGAGCTTCCCTAACTTGCGGTTCTAATTGTGGAAAAGGATTTTTGGGAGGTTGTTGCAGTGATAGAATATCGTGGATTATATTTTGTGCTCTTGGAGACCACTTTTCTAAAGAGCATGTTTGGCTTGGCAAGCCTTGAATCAAGGTGTTGTTGAAGGAGAAGGAGTTTATCACTCTTGTGTTGATTTTCTAGTGCTAATTTAGACAAGCACAATTTTTCGCAAGTGGTAATTACTTCCAATGATATACGATATTACTTCAGTGAACTCTAGAACATCAACTACTTAGAAACTTTGGTCTCTTCCTTAGATCACTTCCCACGTGTGAGAGAGAAAAAATATGTGTGTCTATTGTTTTGTCTTTCAAGTGTCTTTGTGTCTTTTTATAGTAATATTAGATTGATCCAAAAAGACAAGTCTCTTTGAAAATTAAATTAAATTTTCTAGTAACTACTCAAATATTAATTTGGTTATAATCCATCCACGTAGAACTTGACTTTGTTAAATTGTATAATTCATGCGAGCATAAATATAGGTAGAAGTAAATGTGCAGTACATTCCTCATATTTAGGTAATTAGACATTTTTACTAGAAATTAGTGCCCACCATAATTTATGGAATTCTTTCTATAATTTAGGTAAGAGTAAAAAGTAAATATGTTGTACATATAGATTGTAACAACCCCATAAATTTAACACTCCCAACCTCTACTCTCATTTTCCTGGGCCCTCCTCTAAAGGAAGGTTTAAAAGATATTCTTCATGGTGATTTACATATGTATGAAGGCCTTACAATCCAAAGATTAGCTTTTGAAAGTTCATTTTTATCCTGTCATCACTAGTTAGAGGTATTTCATAAAATCATCAAAACTTGCTCATATGATTGAATTTTTCAGTACCTTTTTTCGTAGTGCATTCTTTGTGAACAAGTAGGGTGAGTTATTGTTTAACATTTTTGCTAGTGTGGTTGCATACCTATGCAAGTATAATTTGTCAATTTTAGGTCAATGGTTTTTTCCCCAAGTCTTCTAGAGGGCATAATTTTGGCACATGGAATTGGGTTTTGGTGTTTTCTTTTTTGTGGGGCTCAAACCTTTAAATCTACAATTTTATGATAGTGGTATAGGAATTTGAGACATTATATTTAATATTTATGTGTTTTATTATTTGGCATCAAAGTATGGGTCCTAAATAGGATCCTTAACTATGGCATATGGGCTTAGGAGATTAAGGAACATGCAAAACTCGAGTTTGAAGGTAAAAAGGATGAGACTATAGGAGCGACTAAAACTTACATTTCAAGGGAGCTTCACTATCATATTATTGGGGTAAATTGTGGACATGAAGCAAGGAGGAAGATGAATAGACTATTTGATAAGTTCAATGCAAATCTAGTTGTGTTGCTTGAGAAAGAACTCACCACTCTTGACCCACATTCATTTAGGGAGGTGCACCTAAAGATGGGAGATTGTGTTAAAGGGCTTCCTAAAGAAGGATGCATACTTGATAGAGATAATTCTCACTAGTTTCAGATCACCTTATGATGTCTTTTATTCTTCATTTTGAGCAATTATCAAGGATAATACACAAAACACTCAAAATTTGGTTCTTTTTTCTCCTTGTTAATTGAAGCGCAGGATAAGCTTATTAGGGAAGTGTTATTGCCTAAAATAGCACGCTAGTGGAAAGTCCAACCTTAAGCACTACCTTGGGGCAACAAGATGGGAATTTCACCACTTTACCTCAGTACAATATCCCCTTCACTTTAAGCTAGCTCTAGTGGCCAAGGGGGGTATCCCTATCTACCAATGATAGACATATGAGTGTCTATGAATAAATCTCTTTAGTGAATTAATACCATGCAAGCTTATGATTTTTTTCAATAAATCCACAATACCTATGACTATGTAAAGTAGAGGGATTCTAACAAGTGATAAATGCCTTAAGATAACTATCCAATATCAATAGCATAAACCACAAATTATCCACTTGAGAGAAACGAGTTAAGAGCTAGTGGATGGGTGTTCCAAATCTAATTTAAAGATGAACAATAGAGGTAACTTCATATCTTCATTTAGATGATTATCATTTCAATAAATGGAACTTTGAAGAGGSAACTTAAATGAAACCACTTTAAGCTACTTTACAACACTAGGAATGAAATCAGCTAGCATAAATTGATGGTGTATTGTGTGCTTTGAGTGCCAATCAATTTGAATTAGGGACTAACTTAAGGTTGGYACACACTTCTATATATGTTTTAATGATATATAAAAGYAGAATTTCAGATTTGAAGTGAAGAAAGACCGATCCAAGAGAGATATTTTYCACTTGCATGCAAGATGTCTTAGATGATTTAGCTAGGGTTTGAGATAAGCAATAAAATAAACATCTGAAGTATGTTATAATCAAGCTCACAATAGATATATCAATGCAATAATTGAGAACTTGAAAGAAAATAGTGAATTCCCCCTTAGGTTATCCAACATTAGCACTAGACTTTACCAAAACAATCTCCAAATGAATGATATGCAAATCGAAGCAATTTAGAGATAAATTTCACCACGCGAAAATTTATGATAAACTTGTAGCAATACTATAGTTAATGAAATAGAAGTTAGGTTTAAATGTAAATGAGCTTCTTAGGATAAAGCCTAGTCCTAGGGTTTGCTCAAATTTGATTTTTATTTTTGTTATGCAATTTCCAGATTTGAGAAGGCCTTAAAATCAACCCCAAAAAAGATAATTAAATGCTTGAAGCACGACAGTATTGGGTCGATTTTCCTCTTTAGGGTTTACAGATAAGGAATAGAGCACAAATCCTTGATAAACTAGTCTACTAAATAAAATAAACAACGAACTTTGCAGTAGACGAGGAATGAAATCCAAATTATGATTTAAAAAAAAAAATACTGTTGGATTTCTCTCTAAACAAATAAAGCAAAAGATTTGAATTTTGGCGTTTTTTGAAGAAGACAAGTGCGTTATTCCAACTAGGGCTTATGGGGTCAAAAAACATGATCCTTTTAAAATTGGTATATCTTATATTATTGGATTAAGGCTAAGAGACAAGAACCCAAGCGATAAATTAGTCTCCTATCTAATAAAATAAGGTATACGTATGTAGACCAAGGCCCTACAAGAAGTGGTTCCCATGGGAAGCACCTTCACCAACAAGATCAACTATAACTTGATAAAAATACTAAATACCCTTGATAGGGATGCAAAGAAAAAACAAAGCAAGGAATTAAACAAATACCAAACTAACAAAGGAAGAAGGAAGGGATTTACCCTAAGATGTCTTCCCTCCAAGCGGTAGGCTTACTCTTCAAATGGATCGATATTGGAAGCTTTTAGTAATCTTGAGAAAACATGGAAAATATTTAATGTACCAAAATAAACCAAATGAAAAGAGCTCCAAGAATTGACACCAACACCTCAATAGTCAAATATTGAACAAAATTGTATTCTCAAAGAAGTAGCCAACAACAACAAATTGGAATGAGAGGAAGAGCCCCAATTTATAGAGGAAGCTTCATTATCCTTCTCATTCGATATTATTTTCTATCTGCTTAGATCTTCATTTAGCCGAGGAGAACTAAAAAAATGACTCAACTTTCAATTAACTAAAGGAGACCAAGTCAAAATACAATAAATATGTGTAACATGTACAATAATTCCTTGAAGAGAGATGTTGTCCAACAATAGGGGTCGAAGTAAGGTCCAAATAGTCTCAACGTCTCTTCAAAGTGCAATGAAAGACCCTCAAAATATGCTAAGATGATCCTCCATTGAAGAATAGTCCAAAAGATGCCAAGGTCAAGCCTCCATGAGTGGAAGGATCACGCGTGTGGGTTAAATGAGGTCCAAAAGAGGGGGAAATTCCTCCAAATAGGCTCCATTGGTTACATGGGAGGTCTTGAAGGTGTAAAAAAATCCTCAAACCATGCAATCAATGTACCAAAATCATGGAGGGACTTTACCCAAGTCAAAAAGTGTCCACACGTGCTATATGAGTCATCTAGCGGTTAGTAGAATGCTCCTCCAAGAAATTTCAACCTCAAAACAAGTGCTAAATGCCTCCAAATGAGTGAATGAAGAGAGTGCTCAAGGGGTCTAGGATGTGGCTTATCATGAGAAGACTAATGCATGCAGAGATAACTCCAAAGTGCACTAGTTCCTAGTGATCCGTGGATTGCCTCAAGATATGTGAAACTACCTAGGGAATCGTTTCTTTGCATGAGAAACTGTAGAGTAATCTCCAAGATTTCATGGATAAAATGTGACAAATACATAATGGGGATCCATGCTTAGGCTTAACATAAGTGTGCTCCCATAGGTATGACAATTTTTACAACATGGGAAACACTTTTACATGGAGTGAAGTGAAAAATATAGAGGTTCTCTAGGTCATGTGTCCTAGTAGATTTATCCTAAGACCCTTGCCTACCCACTTCAACCATAAATGACCTTCAAGGGATAGTCATCCAGGCCATAAGAGCAAGGACTATCTTGAAAATGGGGATTAAGAGAATGAGCTATGACCAATGACAAAGGTTCTAGAGCTACCACCTAGGTAAAAAACAATTTTACAAAGGGTCTAGAGTTACCACCTAGCTAAAAAATAATTTTACATAGATCATCTAAGCATGGTCTAGTACAATACATGAGTACAAAAATGGTCCCACTTTTGGTTGAGCAATGGTAGAATAATACAAAGAATTGTGGTGGCACATTTGATCATGGTACTCTAAGCTCTAACATCATATAGGCACAAAATTTGCCCATATGATAGGTTCCATCTAGCTATAAAAAGGAGGTGTATTGAAGTGAATCTGAGGTGTAACGGGTGGCTCCAACTCGGGGATATGTGCTCATGTTGAGAGTGCATGAGAATGACCTATTAACCTGAAACATTTTCACCATATGGATGTCAAATACAAGGGAGGGGTGAAGACACAAGTCTCTTACCCCTTCGTAATATAGAAATAAATCCATGCGTAAATGAAATGGAACCAAAGATAAGTTAGTAGAATTACATCTCAGAAAATATCTAAGAAACAATATATAACATGTGAGCATCATATTACTTTATTCTAAAACAAAATGAAAATGTAGAAATCAATAAAGTAAATGAAAGACACAAGTAAATCAAGGCTAAGGAACTTACTATTTTACAAGAATGCCCCATGGCATCAAATATTATTTTCATAGAACATTTTCAGAATTTTCCCATTGAAGGGCAAAGACAACCTTTCACCATCTAAATGAATCAAATAGAAATAATTATTACCTACAATGTCTTAAATTTTATAGGGTCCCAACCAAAGGCTTTCAGACCTTCCATGTTTAATTTCTTTTTCAATCCTTTTGTTCCACATGAGAACAAGATCACCCTTTTGAAAACTTCTCTGGTGATCCTTCTTGTTGACTTTGTCTTTACCTTATCTTGACTCCTTGCTAGATAATCAAAGGTGTGTCTTTGATTCTCGTCCAGCTCGATTATTTGGTTGATTTTATTTTGAACTGCACCTTAGTTGGATGAAAATTGTCTCAAATAGAAGTAAGGACTCATATGTCATATTTTCATATTTTCATCTCCTATGTCCACACGTGCTATATGAGTCATCATTTCATATTTTCATCTCATATGTCCACACATGCTATATGAGTCATCATCCCAGTAAACAAATCCCTTTATCATACTTCTGGTACTAGCTCTTCCTTTAGCTTTGGTTCCTTTACCAATCTTCACAATCTAAAGGATTGTGAAGGGATCCATTATTGATTTCCATATAGTAATTAGGGCTGATCACTTCTTTCTTTTCCTTGTACACATAGTACCTATCAAACATCTTCTCTAAAGGAACAAGGTATTATCTCTCAAATTCTATTGATATTTCTCATTCATGCACCTTATGATCTGGGAACCATTATCAAAGATGTGCCAATGCTTAAAGTTGTCACGAATGGATGGTTGAAAAATAATCTCTAACTTTCCTCCTTCCAAAAAATCTTAGCAAGGTTTGAGAGTTGAAGAGGAAACTGCCAAAGGATCAACTTTTTCATTAAACATCCTAGGCTCAACTTTTAAGGATAACCTATGAAACAATTCCATGGTATCCCACACAACATTCCTATACCCCTTTTTCATCTATGTTTTTTGCTTGCAAACTGATTTTTTACTTGTAGCAATACTAAGTCGTCACCTTGTATTTTCAAAATTGTAGTTCCCGTATCCTTAGCCATATTTATTCCAAGTAAGAGAGCTTCATATTTTTCCATATTATTTGTTTCTTCAAACTCTAGGCATAAGGCATACAATAAAGTTTCAACTTTCACCTTGAGGGATGTGAAAATAATTCTTGCAATGGCCCCCATTCTAGACTTAACTCCATCAAAGTTCATCTTCCAAGCAATGTTGACATTTTCTCGGGGAGTTACTTTAGTTGGTGTAAGATTCTAAATCTTCTTCATTGCAAACCAATTCATTCATGGGATCTTGGCTAATTGATGGCCCTGAGGGATATCTTGGATTATTCTATCAAATTTGAATTTCAACTCATCCATATTTTCATTTACATTTCTCCTCATATTAGCAAAAGCATTTAAAAGAAACCTACTATTTTTGTTTCCAACCATCTACCAAAAAAAAGCATCAAGAGAGTTAATACTATTATCAGGCAATCTAGTAAATCACTTTCTAGCATCTCTCTTCAATGATAAAGTAAAGCATTTACAAAACACATCAAGATGTTCAATTCGAGAGTTCTAGTAAAATCCATGTAAGCATCCCAATGACCATTTGCACTAATAACATTATCGCCATGAAATAAATGAAATAAAGGAATATCTGTGTTCTTAAAAACAAGATATCTCTCTTCAATAAGCTTCCCCACACTCAACAAATTATGTGCTAAACAAGGAACATATAAGACACCATTAATATATTTTACTTGGCTTTGCTTTATTTTTACTGCAATTTTTCCTTTACCTTTAACTTCCATTGGCTTGTCATCTCCCAAGAGTACTTCAGACTTTGTAGATTCATCTATCTTGACAAAGCTATCTTTGTTTCCAGTCATGTGGTTGTTGCAATCCAAAAACCATACCTCCTTAGAAACTTTGTTAGCTAAATCACAAGCCAAAAAAAATGTTCACATCTCACTTTTCCTCAAAAAAATTAGCTTGTTGCAGCTTTTGTTTTTTCCAACAATTATGTTCATAATGGCCAAATCTTTTATAATAAAAACATTGGACTTGGAATTTTCCATTTTTTTTAACCTCCATCATTGCTATCATTATCTCTTCCTTTGTTATTTGTAAAAAAAACTCTTCCTCGACCTCTGCCTCATTTATTTGTTTGTCATCTTTTTAGTCCACTAGTGGAAAAATTCTCAACTTCATGACTTCTATCTCTTGAAATATTGGCTTTTGTTTGAAAAACTTTCTCAAAAGATTTTTCAACAKATGTATTCATCCTWTGCTCATGAGATTGAAGAKATCCCATAAGCTGATTCATAGACAACTGAGTTAAATGTTTAGACTCTTCAATAGCAATGACAATAGCATCAAATTTTGCAGGAAGACTCCTTAAAACTTTTTCGACATTTTTTTTATCTGTTAAATCTTCTCCATAAGATCTAATTTGATTCACTATTTCCTTAACTTTAATGAAAAAATCTTGCATAGATTCTGAATTTCAAGATCTAATTTGATTCACTGTTCCCAGAACTGTAATGAAAAAATCTTTCATAGATTCTAAATTTTGCATGCAAAGAGTTTCAAATTCTCCGCTAAGAGATTGCAATTTAACAACTTTTACCTTATCTGTCCCTTGATATCCTTGTTGCAGCACATCCCATGCTTCCTTTGATTTTGTTGTTGCAACAAGTCTTGGGAAAATAGAATATTGCACTGATTGTTGGATGAAAAAAGAGCTTTTGGGTCTTTTTTTAATTTTTATTTTCCCTTAATTGATCTCTTTGGACTTGGGTCAAACCAGCAATAGCTTGAGCATTTGTTGGTTTTGTATAAACATTTTCCACCAAATCCCACAATTCCTGTGAAAGAAACAAGGTTTTCATTTTAATGCTCCAAAAACCATAATTCTCACCTTTAAAGAGGCTGGGAAATATTATGACCATTGTTGTTGTTGGCCGTTTCTTTAAAATTTCTAGCACTCCTGCAAATTGCTTCAATCTGCACAAGCTTCACAAACAAATTTAATTTTTCCCACTACTGTAACTTGCTCTGATACCAAATGTAGAATTACTAGGAGACAATTATAGTCAGAAAACAAAACAAACAATACAAAAATCTTAGCAAAACATCAAATATCTCAATGCTTGAGATTAGTCCTTTTCATTCCTTCTCTGTGCTTATTGAACAACTAATACATTCATAAGATTTCCACAAATATGGAAATTGCTACAAATCATCTGCAACTAATTCTAATCATTTGAGGCTAATTTTGAGTAACCTTAATTTATGCTGAGAGCACTGACTAACCTTAATTAATGCCGCAAACTTTGTAATCAAAATTTATTGACAATGTAACAATTTGCCAGCAATTGCATATTACAATAATAGAAATTAAGCATTATCTTCAACAAATTAGGCATGAGTGTCCATGCTTCTCTTAGAATATTGTAATTACTTCTGTTAGTTGTACAATGTTTTAAAAAAGCCTTAATTAAATCTATAATAAATCTACATCCTTTTGCAAAGCACAATAAATAAATAAATAAATAAATAAATAAATAAATATATAAATATATATATATATATATAACTTGTGAAGCAATGCAAGCCATGAAGTTTGGTATCACCGAAGCTCATTTGTATAATAATTGTATGTGTTCTTGAGTTTTTACAGCTGTAGCTGTTGTTAATTTGCTGCTCAGTCCATCAGCTTGTAGTTCCCACTTTATTATTGATATCTCCGGGTCTTCTGGTTTTTTTTATTTGTGTTTGAAGATTGAATAAGTATGTAAATCCGTTGACGTTGAAGGTCGGTTAGTAGCTTTGGATGAAAGGGTGTTTCCCTGATAAGATGTTCCAAACAGAAGTTTGTCGGACTTGGCAGATTCTGTATTATTATAATTTTTAAATATGTAGTTGTGAAATGGTGCCTCGTATGAAAGGGATTGCTGTTGTAGTAATCCAGGGCATACTAATCTTATGACGTCCACTTCTAGTCCACCATAGATTGTATATCTGTTTAAATTTATGCCTATTTGTTTGTGTTAATATAAAATCTGTCTTTCCTAGAAGATAAAGGATTTTGTAAAAGTGGTGTACAGTGAAAGTGCATCTAGCTGTTAGAATGGTTGTAGAACTTGGAATTCCCCTTTCATCATTACAAAGAGAATGTACTCTGTCATCGCCTTTGTCATTTTTATTTGGATGAACTTTGGCGTTATCATAAATTTGAGAAGATATAATTTAACTTAAATAAAGTTTAATATTAATGTTAACAAGGAGAATGCACTCTCTCATCGCCTTTGTCATTTTT